>VZRW01006834.1:8199-145244 GCA_013398125.1 Aegotheles bennettii | reverse complement strand
GGGGGGGAAGAAGGGGGGGAAGGAGAAGAAAATATTTCTTTGTTAATTTTATCCATACTTCATAGTTTTTTGATGTGCTCACCACATTTTAGTGAGCCTGTTCACCTTGTACTCACACACAGAGCCATGAGTCTGTACTGCAGGGCTTACAACCACCACTTGGGCTCGACTTCACTTCAAGCAAGGTTAACCATTGCACAAATTTCCAGAACACAGTGTATTACATAGAAGTTATCATATGTGAAATAGTCCCTAAAGTCTTTCTTCTCACTACCTCTTCCCTGTATTTATCTGCTCGGCACGCTACTGCATAGATGTCAGACTGCCATGGATCCACGTGTGTTAAACAGCTTCAGAAATCAGGAATTTTGCTCTGTCATTCAGCTGCTATTTTAACAGCAGCCAACTTTATCACTATCATTTCCTAATTCCATCATCTAAATTATTTCACTAAAGACCTTCCCACAAGCACTGCCAGATTTGCAGGCTCTGGTGTTATTTGCCAAGAGAAGAAACTCAAAGGCCAGCTGAATTCTCTCATACAAGAGCCCTTAAATATGAGCAAGTGGTAGAATATTCAGCATAAAAGGAATTTCTCAAGGAAAATAAAGAAACTAATCATAGTGTGTATGTACTGAGGGCACACAAAAGCTGATGGCATGACACAGGAGTTTTTAGACTGCTGATGAATCAGTGCAAGTAACAGGAAAGGGGTTCTTTTCCCCCTTCTTCCCACCCACCATATGCTTACACTTTAAGAGCAAAGCATGCAAAGTGAAAGCCTAAATTAAAACCTACACGGAAGTGTGGAGCCACATCTAGGATTGAAAAATGCCAGCGTGACAGGACCAGTTCTGAGGCCAAAAATCTGTGATGGTCAGAGCCAAGCCTACTGGAGAAGGATTCAAAGATAAGTAAATAATTTAATAAAAATGCAGCTTTTATTGCAAATATCCTGAAGATATTAAAATGTAAACTGTCCCCGATATTGGTAAAAAGGCAGATATAGCATTACAAGTGTCTCAAAGAGATCACTCTGCTTTCCGCAGCAGTCTTTCCTAAAGTATTTCCCCATAGACACACACAACTTGCCTTAGCTTCTCCCTGCCATCCATCATACTGCTCATCAGCCCTTTTTCAAGAATCTGGAAGTTCCCATAGAGTGGGATTACCCTTCCCTCCCATTTGCTGGGGATACTTGGACTTCGTTAGAGTTGAAATACTCATTTCACTGCATTTGCTCAGTACTTGATTGAAGTGGGGTCAAAATAGTAGAAAAGTACAGAAAACAGCTTGTTCTGAAAATTGCATGAAAATGCATGCAAAAAATATTAATTTTATTACAATAAAGATCTCTATTCCACATTTAATGTCTCAATCCACTTTTGGCAAGCAAGTTATTCCCTGTCCACCAGCCAGAGACTCCACTCCATCATCTATCTAGACAAAGACAGTGACGTTTGAAAGATGAACGTCAGGAACTGCAGCCATCAGCTTGTCCCTCCCTCTCCCCATCTTTCCTCTCCACCTTGAATTGTCCTTTCTCATCTCATCCACCTACCTTTGTGATAACTGTAAGGGGCAGACAGAAAGTCTCCAGTAGAGAGCTCTGTCCTGAAGAGCCGAGTACTGATACCGGCATTCATTTTGAGACAAGCCCTCTAATGTGGTGTACCAGAATCCTGGATTGTAGATGCTTGAAATCTTTCTTTTCTACTCATGTGGCCTCCCAGCGGTTCTCCTGGAGTTTCCCAGGAGGCAGCGCTTCCTGCAGCTGGACCACAGACACTGAGAAAAATACTCCAAGGGCTATGCAAGGGCACAGTGGCTCTTACTGTGATTGCAGGGTAAATGTGCTGTGGACTTACTCCACAGAGAATTCATCTGGTTGTGGTTCTCAGTTCTCTATATAAGGGCAAGGGATCTGTCACTATCTATGTTACACAGGAGCTCAGCTAGATGTAGAGTGCTTAGGCATGTAACTACATGATTTCAATACCTCATCTAAAACTATTATATTCTAAAGCCTGACACAAGAATTTATCAGCTGAAGTCCATCAGTATTCTTTGCCTTTTTGATAACACTCACGCTAACAACCAGAACAAGGGTCACATTGCTATTTAAAACTCTCCTGCACCAAAGTAAACAAACCAGACACTGATAGATTTCCTGAACTACCCTGAGGCAGAAGCAGTTTCACAGACAGAAAAAGATGGGCAAAGGAAAAACTGCTTGAGAGAGAGAATTTTGCTCCAGATTTCCTGCATCTTACCATCTATACTTCATTCTGGAAAATCCTCCAATAACGAAGACCTGTTTACTATTATAAGAGTTGTTTTTTTTTTCCCTGAAGCATTCAGAAATTTATAAAGTTGGACCTTTTTCTCTGCCACAAATTTTTGCATGCCAATTGAACAAGTTAAAAACTTGTCCCACTACAGAAGAACAAGGTGGTACTAGTAGTAAGAGTATTTTAAAAGTTAATTAAAACATCCAAGAGAAAATCTACTATACCAAACAGTGCCTGAAAATCTGAAGCACATAGTGATGAATGTATAACTCCCCCTAATGGAAGCGTATTTGAATTTACCCTAAAAGAAAATGTCAATAACTTAAAATCCTAATGCTCAAAACAATAATATTACTGACATATCACTTTCCCCTTTCTGGCTTTTTAAGGAATCTTTTAAGGTATGAGTCTGTGATTTACAGTAATCACTAACCCATTATTGACACAATCTTTTTTATTTTCTTAGTATATGAAGTAAAATCTTAAATATATGTGCACTTCATCAGAGTTCTATGGTACACACTCAGTAGCCACTAAAATTCCCTTAAATTATCTTCTGTCAGTCATTTCAACTTCTGTTTTAGATAAAAGTTTTCCTGTTTCTTAAAAAGTCAGCAAATTGCTATAAAAATGACAGTGACAGGCCACAGTGGTTTTGGTTGTCTGGTATAAAGAAATATTTCTTATATGCACAGCTGCTGGTAATGAATGCAACATGTTTGAGGCCTGATCTTGGACAGTTTCCTACATTTCTGACTGCACTTTCGTTGGCAATTTTCTGGAACCATATTATCTATATGTCCCAGTATTTCAGCCAAAACTTTTCTAATACAAGAGTCTGGCACTGTGCACTGGCTCTCAAAAGCCTGTTCTCCCAGAGTTTTAGGAGTCTTGCCCTAATTCTCTCCTAACAAAAATTTTTTTTTTTTTAATGCATCATTTTCTACATAACCACCCTGCAAGATATGGCAGACAGATTAAATTTTTATATAATAAAATCACTACTTGTGAAAGATACCCGATTGACAGCATCAGAGACTAAAATTACATTTGTCCACAGCCCAGCTACAGTAACAGCAGCAGCAATGCAGTTGTTTTGAGAGCTCTCAAATCTGAGCTACTGCAACTTCTAGAGTAAGTGAAGAGCTCTGGACTTAGTTCTGCCCAGACTTCTGATAAGCGTGGATGTTGCTATAATTGGTCTGGTGATACTCTAGCTAAGTGGTATAAGTAGGACTGTGATTGAACGCTGGATTTTACACAGGTCATACTCCCTGAAGGAGGCATTTAACCTACCTCCACACAGTGGTGAAAGACTCTACATTTTACTCCACTACCAGAACTAGTCTTTAATATAAACACATAGGTACACAGATTTTCTCCTAATACAGAGAAAATGTGAAAAAAGAGCAGCAGTCTGGAATGAAGCTATGGGTGTAATCCCAAATTACTTTTCCTAGGATTTGATTATATATTGTAAAGGAAGTTTATGATAGGAAAGGATAAGAAATTTGGTGCTGAAGAGTTGTTCTCTTTCAGTTTTTTGATTTAAATGGGACTTTATATATTTTATGTTTTTCTTTGCAGGAAGCAGTTCGTAGCAAAATATGCTCTTAAATAGGACTTACTCAGCTGTCAAATTCTACTCTGTAGTGCCAACAGAGTCCATATGTTTAAATTAATTACATTGAAAGGCAAAGATAGACACATTCTTGTAGAGCAATAAGGACAAAAATAAGCTCACAAGTAAGGAGGACATAGATATGTCTACCTGCACCATTTGTCATCATAGGGAAATATTCTAAATCATGTAAGTTTATGGGAATTTAAAAATTAACTACTCATAGAAAAGATCTGTGTTACAAACCAGGAAATATGGAGGAGATATAGGGGAGATCTAGAACTAGAAATTAAATAAGATAAGCTACAATTCAAAGTGGAGCCTGGTACAGTAACAAGAGAGAAATAAGAGCAACAATTAAGAAACTACTTGAGTTAAAACTTTTCCAAAGATTTTGCTGCCCAGGTTTTCTGGTGATTTTATTTTTAAAAGGGAGCTAAAAGTAAACACCAGTAGCTGTATATAAAAATATCAATTTTTACACACTTAATCTTACACTGGCTTATTTAATGCAATTTTAAAATTCTCCATCAATAACCTGTATGTCAGAATAATTTCCACACACACACACATACAAAAAAAAAAAAGGCCCCAACAAACCACAACAAAACCATAACAGACTGTCTGAGCTAATGTATTTAACCAAGAATCAGTCTAACCATGGTTATGGATGTTGAAAGAAGGATTTTCACATCTGTCTGATCTGGACAGTAATGGCAGGGCCAGACATGATAGAGATTTCCTTTCCAAGTACCTTTTCTCCCCTAACACATAGTATTACTGAGATTTGTTATATATGTTTGACAGAGAGTAAATTACATAGATATAGGAGATCCTCTGAAGATTTCTGATCCTTGTGAAAGAGGTTAATGCAAGTCAGGGAACATTGGAGTTTAGGATATATAAGTAATACAAATGCCGTCAGTCGTTGTCTTAAGATGATAGCACGATTTTGTTTGTTGGATTTCCTTGTAAAAAATGTTTTATATTACTTCTGGGATTGCAGTTCAAGTCCAGTACACAACCCCACTGATGCCATGTTCATGCTTCAAAATATGTTCAATTATGTAGTTGATTATTTAAAACCACCATTCACTGTTCAGCACTAATTGGTACAACAACAGTTCTGCATTATGGGAAACATAAGAGAGCAAATTAAGTTTTCCCCTCTTTCTTTGCTTCAAAAAAAAAAAAGAACAGCTATCCCCCTCCCACCCCTTCAAACCCTAGTACCCACACCATATAAAGTACAAAAGAAAAAGCATGGACATACATAATTAAAATGCTTTAGCTCTGCTAAGCATTGCTCCAAAAGGTAGATAAATCACCAAACTGGTAAGGTTGGAAGGGACCACAGTGGGTCATCTGGTCCAACCTCCCTGCCCAAGCAGGGCCATCCTAGAGCACATGGCACAGGACTGCATCCAGACGGTTCTTGAACATCTCCAGTGAGGGAGACTCCACAGCCTCTCTGGGCAACCTGTTCCAGTGTGCAATAACTCACACAGTAAAGAAGTTCTTCCTCATGTTCAGGTGGAGCTTCCTGTGCATTAGTTTCTGCCCATTGCCTTTTTTTCTATAGATTGGCACTACCGAGAAGAGCCTGGCTCCATCCTCTTGACACCCACCCTGTAGGTATTTATACACATTAATGAGATCCCCTCTCCGTCGCCTCTTCTTGAGGCTGAACAAGCCCAGCTCCCTCAGCCTTTCCTTGTAGGAGAGATACTCCAGACCCTTGACCAACTTAGTGGCTCTCTGTTGGACCTGCTCCAGGAGGTCTATGTTTCTCTTGTACTGTGGAGCCCAGAACTGCACACAGTACTCCAAATGTGGGTTCAGCAGGGCTGAGCAGAGGGGCAGGACCACCTCCCTCCACCTGATAGCAATGTTCTTTCTAATACACCCTAGGATTCCATTGGTCTTGGCCATAGGGGCACTCTGCTGGCTCATGGACAATTTGTTGTACACCAGGACCCCCAGGTCCCTCTCTACAGTGCTGCTTTCCAGCAGGTCAGTCCCCAGCCTGTACTGGTGCATGGGGTTGTTCCTCCCTAGGTGCAGGACCCTGAATTTGCTCTTGTTGAACTTCAGGTGGTTTTTCTCTGCCCAACTCTTCAACCTATTAAGGTCCCCCTGAAGGGCCGCACAACCCTCTGAGGTATCAGCCACTCCTCCCAGTTTTGTATCATCAGCAAACTTGCTGAGGAGGCGCTCTACCCCCTCATCCAAGTTATTGATGAACAAGTTAAACAACACTGGGCCTACAGCGATCCCTTCCAACTCCAGCTTTATGCAATTCTACACTCTCAACTTGCTGTGTCTTGTAACTACAGGAGGAAAGGCTGCCTAGCTGAATCACTGTTTCTCATCCCCAAATTACCATTTGTCAAAGTATCTTGCTGAACAAAACACCATCCTACATATGCAGAAGAAAAAAAAAAGTGAGAAAAGAGCTCAGTCATATTGCTATCAATATTCATTATTTGTTTACCTACGTACTTTCTTTTACACACATTCTTGTAGTGCTCAAGTGATCCTAGAAATGAAGACTTGAAGGTTTGTTTTTTTAAAAGATACGGTGCATCAGGAATCCTACTATATTTGTGGCCAGAGCTGCAAAATAAAGCAAAATAAATCTAGTTGTGAACTAGTTGCCTACATGCAGATAAACTTACAGAACGCCCTACGTTCACCTATGCCACTTTCCTTGTGCTTTGCTAAGTTGCCAGTGAAAAGTGGCAATTTCAGTGGAGCATACTGACTGCAACAATCTGAATGTTCATTTTATTTCTCTATAAATAATTATATATATATATATAAGAGTAACAGTGCACTTCTTGATGGGTAAACCTGTATTTCCTGCAAATAATATGGGAAGCAGGAGGGAAAAAAAGAGCTTATAGAGTGACATATGTAGAGAAGTAATAATAAAGTATGATTAACTGATATAAACAGCTAAGTGATATACAGCATAAATTAACTCAGCTCTACTGCTTTACAAGCACATACAGCACAGCATTTGAAAAGAATTCTTACTCCATGGTACTGAGAAAGCTCATAGCCAAAGGTGTATAACTGCAAACACTACTACTGTCTTTAAGTCCCAACTACCTACAAATAGACACTTATATATATATGTGTATACATATATATATATTTATTTCCCGAGTCCAGGAGTACCCATACATAACCAAGTATAAAGGGAACTCTGCTTGCTTCGAGAGACTCCTGCAATTCCTTTCCTCACTGAATTACACCATCTTTTTCTTTTCTGCTATGGGAAATCTAGTTGAAGCAATTCAGTACCAGCAGAAAAGTTCTCCCACGTGAAAAGTTGTGCATGATATAGCTGTATAATCTCATGGCAAGGGCAGAAACACTTCCGTAGGCATAGCGGTTCAGGCCTCAGACAGAGGTAGGTGAATATGGCATCCAGAGAAAACAGGAAGACAGGTATGCTGGACATGCTAAAGCAGTTGGCTGCTAAGCTGAGAGGGTGAGCTTGGATTTCTCTATTTCCTCGTAAATGCTCCATGACAGGATAAGGAGGATCCAAGCTCACCCCAAGCCCTCGTATGGTGCCTGGATCAACCAGCAGGGTCTTACCAGTGCGAAGTCCTTACATCAATGATATTAACAGTTGTGCAAGTAATGACTGTACATCACTTTAACACTTTTGCAGAAAATGCAATACATAAATCAATAATACTTAATTTTGAAATAACGTAAGAGGAAAGATTACCTTTCTAGCAGTGTCTTTATTAATGGATTTGTTACTTATTATAAACTGGAGACAAAAATTCATCACTAGCTGAATCATATTTTATATTACTAATTTTGAAGTTACTTATTTTGTATTTATTAATTTTGAACTCCAGACTTAAGATGAAAGGAAGCATTTAATTATCAAGAACACACAGCTAGAACATTCAGTTTTCTAACTACAAAACCTGTCATGATGTCAAAACTTAGGGAAAAGGCAAGGATGCTTTCAGGTGAAATATAGGTAATTATTTGTCAAGCCACAAACTAGCAGAGGAGAAATAATTTTTAACATTATTTCTTTGGTAGGACTCTGAAGAGTAGGTGGCTATTGAGTACAGGACTTGGTGCACATCCCAGCAAACTCCACAAACCCACCAATAAAACTGTTTGAACAGAGCCTAGGGAAGAAAGAGTTTGTTTTTAATTTGATACACTATTTGTTCTCAGTTATAAAATAACATTCTTATTTTAACAGAATATTGACCATTAATTTCTAAACCTGGGCCTGCAATTCCAGATACCTGAAAGTACAATTACCAACACGTACTCCCTCCTTACTTGTCATGAACAATGAAGGAAACAAAGCAACTTTTATCAGTTTCACAAATCCCATGGCTGCTTTCAGATAATGCAGCATTGACTCATAATTCATAAATGTATACAGGATGACTAATGTACAGTTACCTCACCTCTAAAATGGGTGTTCCAGTATCTGCCTAAGGACAAGGAGGTGGTAATCTGGAAAGCTACAAACTTCAGTATTTAAAAGCTAAGTATTAAAAGCTTCCTTAATAGGAAGTTAAAACCATAGCTTCCAACACTGTCCCCTAATAAAAGATTATTTTCTGGATAACCTGTTCAGAAAGCTATGTTAAACCAGACAAGGCTAGCAAGCTAGACTAGGCTAAAGTCAGTCACTCTTCCTATTGTAACTGCTCCCACAATAAACAAGCTAACAGAACAAGCTGTTTATCTCCAATCTGTCCTGACACCATCAGATTTACCTGAAGCAGATCAACTCCTGCACATTTCAATGAACAAAACTTGTGAAGTCCCATGCATTGCTCACACATATGAGAATGTCTGGATAGTATGACAGCAAGCCTCAGACATAACTGCCCTGCTTTCTCCTGCTTAATGGCCCTTGCCTGCCCAATCAAAACACCAGATCAAAATGGTAAGATCTACCACTTGTCTCTAACTCGAGACCCAGTTTTTGAAGCCTGGGAAAATACACGTGGAAAAAATAAGTGAACAGACAGTGAATTCCTGTTATGCCTTGTGCTTTCTTAGGAAAGGGAGGTCAAATAAGAAGGTACAACAATACAAGCTATGTGTACTACAAGAGGGAGTACAGGGGTCTTGGGGACACTATTAGGATGTGAAATAAATTTACTTTTAGTTTTGAAGTAGATATTTTGATGATTGATTAATTATTTATGGAAAGTTCTATTTGCACTTTTAAATTTTGGGTTTGAATTAATTTTTTCTTTGCCTCAAAAATAATTTTGTAATGTAAATACAAATTGCAATCGGTGATGAGAAAGTACACATGAGCACAAAGTAAAGGATGTAAAACTGAAGCAGACACTTCCAGATTCTTCAGTAAACCTTATGCACTTTCATGTCACAGCTCTGCCAGTCTAAGGCAGACAAAAGGGGAGCTCTGGCTTCCCATCCCCTTGAAGCCATGGATTCCTGCCTGCCCCTCCTCCTCCTGTAGTTAGATCAGCCTGTGCAGCTGCAGGGTGAGTTGGTTCAGCTGGCTGGTGATGTAAGGTAATTTTTTACACGGTTAGGATACAGTTCCTTTAAAGCTGACATCAAAATATTTAGTGCTGCTGCAGTTATGTCCATATGCTCCAAACCCTGCCTCCTGTGTTGTGTCAACTGTGCTGTTCGTCTGACTCTGCAGGGAGCAAGTTCAAGCTACTGAATCTTCAGGATTCAGTATACAAATTCACTATACAAATACATTGGGGGAAGGGAGGGGTGGGGTAGGGTGAGGGTAGAGGGGGTGGGGAAGTGGGGAGAGGAGCAGGGAATAATACTCCGCTGGCTCAATGGCCTCAACTGGATCATTAAGAAATTGGATGAAAGCCTGCCCCAGTACAAAGAAATAGCAGCCACTGCATAGCAGGACTCAGATCAAGGCAGTACCAGCATTAGTGTACGCTAGCATCGACCATCACCCCTGGATCATACAGTGAACTGACATGCTCTGTCTCTGTGTAATTAAGTCCTAAGTCTGCAAAAGAAACGGACGGCCACAGCATCTGGACGAAGTCAAGTGGGATGGGATCATCCCTTTCTGATGCATATGGATACTGGATTGTCTTACTTATCCTATGAACTCTCACCCTTAAAGATACACTGTGTTTTCCACTATAACAATGTAGGGGAAAAATGTTACATCAAGAAAATATCAATATGCTTCAATTCAGCTTTTTTTAAAAAATCTTTTGAAACAGAGATTTGGTATGTTTATATTTTATTAGGAGAAGGGGTATGGAAAAGTAACATCAGACAGCTACTTTTTGGAAAAAAACAGTGGCCATAAGAGTTTTTTCTAATGAGGTCGTATTCATTTATTCAACTAGAATAATTTTTATAATTATTCAAATCATGACTTAGTAACCCCTATCTGGCGCAGGGGTTAAATCCCATAAATAGCTCCAAAAAATACCCCAACAGTGAATCAAAAGAAATATTAAACTGTACTAAAACAATCCTGAGACAGCTGGATCATGAAAAATTGTTCCAACTCAGAGAACATTTAAAGGTTAGAGCTCTATTACAGGTAAAAAAAATAGATCATAGACAGAGAAAAAAAGATTAATACAGTGCATACCTAGTCCTTCTTTTATTCATTTCATTTTTATTGTAAGGCCACCATTTTGCAGATGGTCTGAAGTATCACATTCCTTACCATCTCAAAAGGCTTTATATCAATTATTCTAACTATGCCTCTAAAAGAACAGCCTACAGACAGCTGCTGGAAATAAAACAGACATCACAGAAGAAGTTTCTTGGTATCTCCCTTCATGAAGATTTTTAAATAAAGAATGCGATTGTAACATGGCGTAAACCTGCCAAGGTTTATGGTCTTCCATATCTTGCATGCTACAAATGGAAATGAAAATCAAAGATACCACTGCAGGCATGCAGAACACTGGCCACACAACTACTGTTAGACACATTCCTGGTTTAAATTGATTTTTGGAGAAAAGACAACAATTACAACTTCTGGCAGCTGAAAATCTTCCATAAAAACATAGAGATGGTTTCAGTCAGTCTTCATGCTAAAATACCACTGAATGTTAAATGTTAATGTTAAAATTCACATGAATGTTTCCTGCATCATCCAGTCAGTTATTTTACCAGAAAAACAGTCAGCCTTGTAAAATTATACGTGGTCAGTATTTATAATGCATAGGGAACAGCACTGTCTTACTTTCATTTCTTTGAAACTTTTCCAGTGTTAGACAATTTCATAGAAGTCAACATTAACTGCAAGACCTTTTCAGCCAGCTCTTCTAATATTCTTAATGGAACTTCACTATAAATTGGCATCAATGTTTGCAGTCTTAACTAATTTGCTTTATGTCTACCTGTTGTTTCACTACATATTTTTGCACTCCTGAATGAAATTATCTGGCCACAGTGCTTGAAAACATCCAGTATCAATAGCTACAATTTAATATTTCCATAGAAAAAGTAAATATTTTATCATATGATCTAACTGTGCTCTTTGCTTCCTCTATCTGAGCACAGAAGAGCAACATTTGTTGATACTTCAGCATTTTCTGCCTTACCCTGGGGAATTCTTCTATTTTTGCCTAGATTTGGTTAACATTGTTAGGATTCCTTTCATTCCTCTTCATCATAATGGCCACAACAAGAAACCCAACATCTGCCTGATTAAAGGAAAGAAAAAAAACTAACCTCACCAAACTTAATGGCCACAGATTTCTCCCTAATTTGTCCTCCTGCCCCCTTCAGTTTTCTGAACTTCTTAGCTGATACATACTCATTATCATCAAATTATGCTCTCCTCCAGTTGTTTTTCAATATGCATCCTCTCAAACTAATTTGTTTAACAGGGCTTTTTGATTCCCGTATATGGCAGTTTTCAGTAAAAACTTGACAGAATCATTTCAGGTTTTGGATCTGAGGTTTTTTTGAGTTTGTAAAATAGGTTTTTAATTTACTGAGAGATATTTTACATTACAGTTTTTCACACAGAGAATATTTCCTGGTTTTAATTTTCCTCTATTTAACAAAGTCATAAATTAATCTGATCACTCACCTAAGCCAACATTAACTGTGATTTTTTTTCTTCATTTTTAGCCATCAATATGATGTTTAATAAAGAATTTATTATGCCAATATTTTAGTTATCTATGATTTTTTAAATGTCAGAGTCATTTTAGTACTGACAGCATAAGACATACAGAACATAATCTCTCCATCGAAGTCCCCATGATAATAAAGTTTTTTTCCACTTAGATTTTATAGGAAGATTCTTAACAAGTCCCATTGTCCTCTGGTGTGATTTTATGTCGTAGATGCTTGATCAAATTCAATATTGAGTGGGTTTTCAGAACCAACTCCCAAATACTCCTGCTAACATGTTCTATTAGGAAGAGACAAACAGGGCAAGAACTCACCTGGCCCATACAATGCACTCTTTGTATGAAGCATATTATTTGGTATTTAAATTGTGTAAACTGAAATAAAAATTACAAGAACAATTAATCTGATTCAGTGTAGCTGTAATTTTAACTAATGTAATAAATACATTGTCTTGCACCTTGTTACAAATATTTGCACTGTCTGTTACTTGACATATCTTATAATCAGATTTTAGTTTTCTATAAGACACATTCAAACTCAAAAGTGCAGATGTTGCTGTTATAATGTCACTAAAATGCTATTTGTACTCTTAGCATCTTCATTTTTCTTCTTAATGCTTTATTATCTTTTTCTTCTGCCTTTATTTGATGTTACTAAAGTGTTTTTATTTATAGACATTCCCATTTGCAAATTTTGGAAATGTTTGTCATTTGTCTTTTATGTATAATGTAGGTGAATTATATTTGTGATTTCTGTTGGAAATACATTAGCTTCTATACCCTATACTGAAAATACAATAATATGCTTAAAATAAATTGACTATCATTACGACTACCAGCATATGTGGGCTTAGTTTTTGGCTTCACAGGTCTAATTAATTGCCTTAGACTGTCAACAGTCCATGTTCAAGTAAGACATGGCTTTCTTATGTAGCCTTTCTGCAACTATTGTGTCAAGATATATTCATTTGTATTTACCTATTAGTGAATAAAGGGGAATTCTAGCAGAATAAATCAAACATAGAATGCAAGATTGTATTGCCATTCAAAGAGCTGGCAAGTGAATGGAGAGATGAGCACTTCTCCCCCCAAGTTATTAGCAAAAGTAATTTCATATAAATAATTTACTGCTGTTGGAAAAAAATGAATGTAAAGATATTTTATCTTCCACTTCTCACTTCCTGCTTTAAAAAAAAAAAGGTAAAATCTACATGTTAACACATTTCAGACACTAGGAGTCTTAGAACTCCTCACTAGCATCAAACAGATCACTGCCAAAATGATGAGACAACCGTGCAGTCAAATGTGCCATCAGGCTTGAAAAATCTCTGTGGTCAGCAAAGTTTGCTGTACAAAAAGGCTGACCTTTACCATCTTATTTTATTTTATTTTTAAAGAAAGGTTAATTTGGAGATCTGTTAACTCACACAAAAATAGATTTAATGAGTTCTTTCATGCTTCTGGATGAGACGTTGATTTATGGGTTGCCACCAGTAGGTGCTGAACAGAAAAGAGTAACTTGTTAACTTGGACAATGTCAAACAGGTTTAAATTGAATGAAATGACATGAAAGAAATTAGTTGAAAGGCTACAGATTGTTTTACAATGCTTTTTCATGACATGTTATTCACTAGTAATGACTGAAAAATATTATATACACTAGCTACATGGGTGTCAATATAAAAATGTTCTATCACTTGGTAAAAAGAGTAAGGGTGTTTTTCAGTCTATCTTAGTATTTATATGCTAGCTTTTATTAAATTTCCGTGTGGAAAACAAGACTGATTTCTTGGTAAAATCAGTGGGACCTTAACAATAATTATCATATAATCAATATGCAAGTAGCTATGGTAATGAAAAGATAATAAGGATCTGCAACATGCATCTCAGTTCTTGAATTTCTTGATTACTCAGTGTTTTCAGAAACCAGAGCAGGTTTAAAAACAAATCTGCTTAACAAAAAAATTAACTTACTTTCAAGTATTTGCTTCTGATTCTGTAAAATAGGGACATGCCTTCCTTCCATTTATTACAAAAACACTTTTCAAATTATACATCTAAGGATGGATGTCTAGATACGGATGCTAAAATACCTGACCTGGCAAGTATGCAAGTACCTCTGAGCTGCAAAACATCAAAGTGTGTTAGTACTATGCTGTTTCTCTTGACAAGGTCTATTAGTCTGGGTGAAGCTCCTGCCTAATGCAGACAGACTTCTGCACCCAAAATGGCATGACTGCAAGTGTTGCTTTTTAACGTGTAGATCTATCAGCTGGGGACACTACAAACTGGGATGTTTCTGCTCCTCATTGCTCAGTGTAAGTAAGCCCCATCTTTTCACACATTTCTCTGAAACACTGCTGCCTTTATTTTATTTGCCTATTAAAGATATAGACTTAAGGAAACGTTTGATCTTAGAAAAACATCTAACAAAATAACCCATGCTGTAATAGGTATGTTTCACGTACACTGAAATAGGGCAATTTGGACCAAAATAAGCTGGGAACATGCAGGCTGACCTCACCCTCACTGCACAGATCATAGAAAAAAGCTTTGCTCTTCCCTCTTTGTCTCTTCCCTGCGTTTCTTTGTCTTTTCACATTAAGTCTGGCTTATGTAGTTCCATTTCAGCAAGTCACCTTTAACCTTCTGATTAGTAACCTGCTTGCTCTGTCTGTGACATATTAACAGAGCAAACCCATGACCAAAGACAGATATAATGGGCTCAGTGGGAAGGAAGCTACATAAATGCTTCCACATTGACTTGCTGCCTGAAAAATAGTATGAGCTTTTGTAAAGGAAAATGGAGCTGGCAATTAAACTCAGGTTTTCTGCAATTTGCTAAGTGTATGTCTGGAATTAACAGCCTGATAATACTAGGAAATGAATACTGTTTCTAAGTTGTGAAATAGCAATCCTTCCCAGTCTCAAATATAAGTATGGCCGATTAAATCACTGAATTCATTAAAATGCTTTTTTCCTGAACTGCCAAGTACTTTAGATACAGGAGATTTGATTGACAAAAGATTGACTAGGTGTAGATAGGTCTATAAAATTACATGATAAAAACATGTAACAGGGTCTGGCCCTTTACTAATCAATTAGCATGTTAAGCAGTAAACTTCAAGTAAAATGAATGTATGAAAAGCCAATTATTTAGAAAAAATAGCTGAAAATTAACCAGAGGGTGGAATAAAGATGCTATTTTATATAATGTATAAGCACCTACTGCTCCTGACAGTGAACAAAAGACTTTTAACAGATTACTTATAAGTTCTTCTATATCAAAACAGATTTCACTTAATAAAGATTTTCACACAGCTTGGGAAAAAACATTTTTAATGTGATTTTGTACTGTACTGAAACTTCTGTGAAGGACGCTTCACATAGTCTCACAATGACCATTTCTGTTCAGTTATTTCAGGAGTTATAAGCAGGTGTGTCTGAGGGTATCTAAGGTCTATTTGTAATTCCCTCAGTTAAATTCACACTTAAATATAACAGTATCAGCAGCAGCATGGTGGGCCAGAAACTTTGGTGACTAACACCGGTGGGACCCAGAGAGTGAGCAGGTACAAACACTGTGTATTACCAAATGAGGAGGCTTTCTGAGCAAGGCAGATCAGGCCTAAGTGACAAAGGAAGGGACGAGGCCACAACGATTCAGGCACACAGGCTGCCAGCTGTTGGAAAAAACCCAACTGCAGAGCTTTCTGTAGGTGGGAGAATTGTATTCTGGCTAAACTTACTGATTTCTGGGAATACACTGTAATTTTCTGGACTGTTAGGGCAAAATACTAGAACTCTGTCCGCTATAAGCTGCAAGCTTGCACTTCCTGCAGCCTTGCTGTCAAAAATACATACTTGCAGTTTGTAAGAATAACTCACACGGGGAATGGCTGGAAGAGACAAACTGGGAAAACAACTAATGGAAATTAATTCCAAGTAAGCCCTCTCCTGATACGTCAGTACCATCTCAGCAGATTGGGTCTGTATTTCCATTGCCATCCAGAGCTGAATCTTAGCTGCAGCCACTAAAGATCATAAATGTTAAATTAATACAAACTGTATGCCACTATTAATATTTTGCTTGGTTGGTAACTGGAGTACTCTCTCCCTTGTGCTGAAGCGGAAAGCAGCAGTTCCTTACTGTCCAAATCTGATTTCTGGCTCTTCCCTGTACAGGAAATAGAGATTAGCAAATATATAAAAAAATCAGTATGCAATATTACTACAGTAAGGATCGTGTCTCAATATGCTTACAAATATGAGTAACTCTCCTGGTGTAAGTGTATATATGGGCCCTTACAGAGATAAGAAATCCATTCTAATTAATACCACTATATAAAAACCTTTGCATAGTGTCTTTCTCAGTGAATAGGAGAAACACTTCCCCTACTACTACTTTCACTAGTTTTCTGTATCTCTAAAATCTGTTTGGGTCACTAGTTTAGAAGCATCCAGGGGATATACTCCATAAATGATACTATATACATAATAGTTGTACAAATGTTTTGAGATAAACCAGCAGTTCTTATATTCCTCATTTTAAGAATGAGAAATCTACAACTGGGTAAAAACAAGGGAGACAATGCATGTTTCACATACATGATGTCTCATCTTAAGCCATCAGACACACAAACATGTGCTACTCATTCCAGAACAAACTAATGTCTAGTGACTATCAATACAGCCTGACATAAAAAAACTGTGCCTAACGTTGTCTTACTACAGCACACCAATGAACACACAGAAGGTGGTACACCAGCACTGGACAAAGCTTGCCTGGTTGCTACATGCCTGAAGTGTTAACATCCAGTCTGGTTCATATGTGAAGTTACACCATGGAAAACTTCAGTTCCCCAGGAAACTCCCCAGACAAGAGATTTAAATTTCACTAGCATGAAGGAAGGGGAAGAGAGGAAAGAAGGGATCTTATGATAAGAAATGGGCAAGCTAAGTTATGACACGCAATGTCATTTCCCATTTGCTCCCATGTTCAGCTCTATGTACCAAGCATGAACAAATACTATAGAGAGCAACAATTGTATGTATTTGTGATATAATAACCCACTGTACACTTGCATATATTGACAATTAAGGGTTTTAACAAGACAGCAAACAGGAACTGCGAGCTAGATCAATCAGAGATAACTTAAAATAGACACACAATACATGCATGTATACACATATTTTATTTTGCACCTACTCATGAATGCCGGCTGTCCTTACTTAGAAGGTGCATCATGTTATTTTCAGGGGAACATGGATAGTTATTCTCCAGACTCTCCAAAAAGGCTGTTTTATATCCTGCCTACTCAAGACATTCACTAGGAAAAACAGTATGTGCATGGATCTGTGTGTGCAAGTTGGAGTTCAGGCATCTGAAGGGAAACACTAACTGTTTCTAGCTTATTGCTAGATGGCAACAAACTATGAAAAATGCATACGAGGAAGGAAAACAGTTAGTTTGGTCCTTATAAAATATTGTCACTTTTGACACTTTATTGAATAAGACTAATTTCTTTGCCAGCTGACAGTTGCCTCTTGATCTCATTATATTCTCATTGCGAATACTCCCCTCAAAATCATTTAGCTTCAGAATGCCTTATCAAAATAATGTTTCACAAGTACTTGCAAGAACCTGGTCTACCCCCTGGTATTTACAGAACTTCAACACAAAAATTTGAGATGCCCCTTAGAGAAAAGAGCTACTAGATTTCATATAGAAAAAGTTGATGTTTCTGAAGCTATTAAATGTACCGCAAGCCCATAATCCTCTCCCTTCAAGGCAATAAATCAGCTTGTCTTAGAACACTAAGAAATGAAAAAGTAATCACTGTACTACCCTGTGAAATAACAGTCCCCACTGTGAAAGAGCAGACTCTCTCCTCTTTGGCCAATAGATTGTGTTAAACAGCATCCGAAAACATAGTATTGAGCAGGCAAAAACATGGTATTGAGCAGGCTAAAACAACTGGTATGGTGCAATTTATAAACAGGCAAAACACCAGTTAGATGCTTCTGGTAAAGTATGTTAGAGTCCTATATATACAATTAAATACTAATATGATAGAGCTATCTAACATCTGTGTCCAGCACTACACACTGAGCTGAATCTACAGATCTAAAGCCTCATGGGCTACTGAATAATTTACAGAGAAGTTGATACTTAAAACAGCCATGCACCACTAACAAACACATCTTTGAGTTTAAGAGAAATCATCTTTCCTTCTCAAGAGGAAATCTCATGAGTTTGAACTGTCAGGTATTCCCACATCAACATGTGTGAGCGAGACACTTCATATTCTCCTTCATACTCCAAGTTTAATATTGCCTTGAGGTGGAAGTACAGTCCTGCACCCTGGATTTTGTATACAATCTAGCCATTCTCTTTTATGTTAGAAATGTAAAACATGGCACTAGTCATGGATACATCTGCATGCTGGGGAACGTGTTCCACAGAAACCTTTCAGAAACTCTCAGTTATAGTTGAGGTTTCCATTGACTATATGCTTTGGAATATGGAAAGATTCTTTCCTCTCCCATATGCAAAATACTCTGTGATGAGGAACATTTCCTATCCCCACGCGTTTCCCAAGATCTTGGGAAACTGCTTCTAAACTTTGGTGATACTCCTTTAAATGCTGACAGACAGCTGTGCAGTTGGAGATGGTGTCTCTTCTCCTGGTGCGAGACCGAGCGTGGGGGTTCTGGGTGTAGCGATAATGCAAATACGGGGAAGTACATTGCTATCAAGCCTTACTAATAAATTCCAAGCTGCCTTTAGAGCTTTAAGCCAGGAAAGAAATGCTTGAAGAATTTCAGTGCCTGATACTGAATCTCTCTATTAGATCACTCCTTAACTCTCAGATTTACTAATTGACATTTTATGTTGCAATAATGAGCTCAACTTATGGCTGCACACGTTCAAGTCCCGGACTTTCCCTAGGTAAAGATTTTTCTAGTTAATATTAATACTTTTAAATAGATGATAACAACTAGATGTTATAGTGATTGAAAGATGTGTTATGCCCAAAGGAATAAGATTCAGGCACTAAGACCAGCAAATATAAATATGAAGTATAACTGAGTGACCAAACCAAGCATCAATATGACCCCAAAGTTCAAACAGAACTCCATGAATAGTGAACTTCAAAGCCACTCCAACAAAGAAGTATCAAACGTGTCAGAGAAAACTTTTTAGAATTTTTTAGCATTATGGAAAACCATATGCTAGGCAAAAATTGGCCCCGCATCAATAACTTAGAATTGAAGACCTCTGGTCTTGGTAAAGTCTGTGTTCTGATTTGAAGATTGTAACGTATGAATAAAAGAGACCTCCATGAGATGAAATCAAACATATCTATTCACAACAGAGTCATCAGTTATCTAAACCCAATATGTACAACATTAAATCTGTGTGGTTGTAAAATCTGATTGCAGTCTCTTACAGAAAATACAGCAATCTTGTCCTATGGGAAAAATAATAAAATACAATGATGTTGAACATTCATAAATGACCTTTCAATTCATAAAAAGCCAGGGGTCTCAGAGGAATCTTGAAATAAACTTGCATATGAGTTTATCTATAATCCGTCATGGGGAAAAAAACCCCAAACTAAAACCCTTCGAGCTGGGAGAGTACTTCACTAAACAATTCCAAGTCCAGTGAAGCAGAAGCCTGAATTCTCTAGCTGTAACTTTTTGCTCCACCAGAACAGCAAGCTGCCCGTCATGGGCCACATGCATTGCTTATCAACAGAGGAGTGTTGATTCACATTTATATATATCAGAAGTCAAATCTCCAGGCCAGTGATGGCTTTCACCTCCTAAGTTGCACTTCGAATTTTATGCCAGTCTAACAGACAAAAATGAGGAACAATTATAAACAAGGCTAGTAAGTATGTGATAATGGGTTTATTAATTTTATGTTGCAAAAAAAATCTAGACAAAGGAAATGAGCAGATTAAAACACTTTGTAACAAGAAAAAACATTTAAGTGAAAGTGGGTTTCTTAAAACAAGAAAAAATATTCCGGCCAACTTTTCATGTAATCAGTGATTTCATCACCCTGTAGATCTAAGAATGTAACATGCTGTTTTTCTCATCATTCCTACTTCATCTTCAAGACCAGGAGAAATGTTTTCACCAAAAAAAAAAAAAAGAAAAAAAGAAGAAAATTTCATTATAATTTGTGGTATACCCCAGGACACCTATGCAGCAATTTATCTGCAATGTATGTTGCAAGGAAGTATGTACTTAGGGAGCACATGTAGCTGTCCTCATGTGAGATTGAATTGTATCAGAAGATACTCCAAAAAATCATTCACATCCATATGAAAGTTACTTTTTCGAACATGCTTATGACCAGCCATAGAGCATTTCTATACACACTACTTTTCAGTAAAAATTATTGCCAAGTAAGCTTTCATTATACTTGGCACTAGAAATAAACAAACACATTAGGAGTTTACAGCAAATTGTAAAAGGTGTTGTACACAACAAAAACATTTTACTGGTGTTAGGATAAAATGTTGAATATCAATAAGCTTCAACTCTCAATTCAACTCATTCAATGCAATGAATACTTAAAGTTCAAATGTATTAAGATGGCCAGTTTAAAGAATCACTTACATAAGAAACTGCAGAGAAAGCAACAGCCTTGTTAGCTAGTCTGAATATTTACAGACATTAGCACATGAACAGCAGCTGTATATATGTAGTAACCATATCCAGATGCCATTCTGGCAGACAGGCAACCAGAATTCATGCGTCTTAATATTTATGTGAGTGCAACATGGTAAAAAGCACTGATTTCAGAACCCAGCCTAGCATATATTTTTCATACTTAAGACCACAACTGAAATGAATGGTTGAGAATAAACCTTAGAAACAATTTTGTCCAAGTATCTCTAGTCAGCTAGTTTCAGTAAGCTCATCTCTTTAACAAGTCAAAAGCTTCTGTTTTTAACAGTGCACCAGGGTGTACTTAATTTATGGACACACACAGACTGAACCATGAACAAGCTACTGAGGGATCCTTTTTACACAGCACAGGAGTGATTCTGAATCAAATCCTCCCAAAAAAAGTCTCTGACTTTCAAGAAATGTGCTCTGACAGACTGCCACACTGCAATTCTCTGGGCAGGTCTCAACCAGCCTTCTTTCCCTATTGAACCTGTCCTTCCTTGCATAAACAAATTTTAGCTGGATGTGAGCCTTCTACCAGACTCCTCCATATCCCGAATGACTGCCAGAACTACTGAGACTCCAGCAGTCTCAAATGTTCCTCATGAGATAAGATACCTGGGTTCAGATTGTTTTGGAAAGAATCAGGCTTGATACAGACATGTATCAGATATATGTATGTATATATAGGTAACCTAATAATCTCTAGTTAGTTCTGGGGGATCCCAAAAGACCGCATCACAGAGGACATTTCCTTCTCCTGATTTTGCAAGAAAGCGCAGACATGCTTGGAGCACTCAAATCCAAAGGAGAATTTCCTTTATTATGAATTTGAATGTTCAGGTGTCACCTTACAGCCCAGGGCAAAAGTTCCTTCCTGGGTATTAATTCTGCAACACCGTCTTCTTTAGCACTTGCTTGGCTACATGAGTGACACTGTGAAACTGTTCAACCTTTTGTGACTATCAGTATAAGACATCTGTACAGGCAGTGTAATTAATACACCATTAGGAAGTGTAGGCACCAAACCCAAGGCTTTTAATTCCACCCAGTGACAGAGTATCCACAAGTCAGACGCAGGAGTCAGACTGGATATCACTTTTGCTCCAACTCATATGTAACGCATACTTAATAATGAGATACAATTTTAAAAAGCAAACCTACATTTTCACCTCTGCAGCTACTTCTCACTTGCTCAAGTTAATCGCGTGCTTTTGAAATCCAGAGGTTCTCTCTTAACTTGCTGGTGGATTTAACAAAAAACCTCTATAACATACAAAATACAATGCCATTTTAGAAACCTTATATACAACAGCACTAAAGCTAAGAATCAATAGCAACTCATTTCCTCCCTTTAGCTGGTTTGTACTACAATCACAATGCTAGTTAAAAACCTGCAAATGCACCTACCTACTTCAACAGCTGTGCTGCTTTTCACATTCTGTATACAATATTCTTTGAAACCACAGAAGGTGTTTATACAGTTTGTGCAGGTGACAATCATTAGAGGCAAAATGCTCTTGTTCCTTTCACCAGGGCAGAAAACCGAAAGCTTTGCAAAGATTACGCTTACTTGCTAACCATAAGATGAGAGAGGTAAAGCAAAGGTCTGCAAGGAATCTTGCACCTTCCTGGGGGCTTTGGAGTGGAGCCCTGCAGCAGTGCACAGAGGAGCCTTTCTGTGGGAAGCCAGAGGCACTGAAACATGAAGCATTTCTCTAGCTGAAAAATATAATGGCACAACCATTACTGTAAACAAGGTATGTGGTGGATCTGCAGACTATGATCTAATCTCTGGGGAAGAATCATCCCTCTTAGCCTGTTCTCGTTTCTTACAGATCAGTTTTGCATGAAAAGCCATGAATTTCAGTCTAGAGGTTTAAAAGTTTTCCACACTAAGCTTTTAATGGGTTAATTTTAAATATGGATCTTTTCTGTAGAGTGTTCAATTCCACATTCTCCCTCCTAGGATGCTGAGTATATGCCAAGCATTTATCCATTTGTTTCAGAAGTGTCATATCAGGAATAAATCGATGTGTTAAGAATTGCCTGATAATGTTGTTGTGGGATTAATCTTACAGAATAGATCGTCAGCACGACTACCTCTGGCATTCTGTGTGCACATCGTTTTATTTTAAGCATGAAAAGCCTCCTAATGCCAAAGTAGAAGAGCCATATATTGAATGATCTGCCACCATTCAATATTTAATCCTGCAATTGAAGCCAGTAAAGGGATACACCAAAGTAACAAGATGAATGAATTGTGACCTTAAACTTGCAAAAAGACAACCCAAACAATTTATCTTTCTGGACCGTAGTGCATCCTGTGGCCAATACACCTATCACTTCTCCACAGTTTGGGATCTGTAGATTGATCAATGCCACATTAGCAAAGTACCTGAGATGACAGTTTAGGAATTCAGACAATCCACTGCATATGCTTTAAGACTATTCTGCATCAATTTGGCTCATCTGTAGTTGAAAATAAAGGCTCCTTAATGAAAAATCAATTCCATTTTCACAAATGCATTTCTAAACAACAGTGGCAAGGTGACTAGAGATAAGGCTTTTACTAATCAACAAAACACAAATAAAATACTCTGAAAATCAGATCAGCCCAAATAAAGCATCAGATTGATGCAATTTTAAGACTTGCTAAGAGATTATTTTGCAATTTAATTTTCAAAATAAATGTATTGCTGCTTCCTTGCAAAACAAAAAAAAAATATCAATATAATAAGCACACAGTGATACCAAGACTGATAGGGCTGGAGGCCATTAAAACTTCAGAAGCCACCAACTAAGTAGACCCAAATCTTTTGCTCATGCCTTCTGTCACAACCAAATAATTTTTCAAGGTACATGCTAAGGTTCACATGGTAGTCCTAGCTAAACTCATATACTAGCAAATATACCATGATGCAACGTGGTGGAAGACACACAAAAAATAATCAACAATGAATACCACCTATTTACCTGCTATGAATAAATCTCCCAGATCAGAGAGAAAACACAAAGCCGTGCTTGACTTCAAGTACAATTTTCTGTCCATTTATTTCATGGTACCCAACTGTGCTTTGGAAATTGGCATCCTTACTTAGGAATGATACTTTTCTAGACTGAGACTACTGCTATTTATTAATAAGGTGTCAATAGTATTTATTAGCAGTTTAAGACACAAATTTCAACCAGTCTCATCAAGGAAACATTCTGAGCTCTCTTAACATAAAAACTGGTCACAAAAGGCCTCATACGTGGCCATTACCACAGGTGCTCCATCTCAGCTCTCATGCTACTGTCTCAGTAGATTAACTGAAACAATTTTTAAAAAACCCCAGCAAATAGATCTTAAACAGGGCTTTTAAATTTGTGACCTTACAACTGTATTTTTCCTCCCATAATAATTCTTGTGCATTGAACTAAATTATTTATCTGAAACTGATGTGGTAGTATAGTAGGTAGGCTGAGTGGCCCAGAGGTGGCTACACTTGACTTAAGATGAAAATCTTATTTCTTTTCTGTGAGCGAATTTAATTTCTGCCCAGTTACAGATCAATGGATCAGAAATGAACAGAATTAAGCATGCTTAAATCAAAACAGAATGCTGTTAAAAATGACAAAACAAGAACAACTTCTTTGGTTTATAGTATTATGATGCTGCAACATAAATAAGAGAGGACCAAATTATGTTGTTCAGCATATATTGACCACTCCTGCAAGAGACAATGAGAATAGTATATGCAGACATATCCAAGCATAACATATTAATTAATGCTTACAGTAGTGGATTTTTTTTTTAACAAATGAAGAAGTGCGTCATTATTGATACTAACTGTAGGTGATCTAACAAATGGGAGAAAAATTAGTTTCTTAAGGAATGTATCATCTATATCTATAAAATTTTCTCTATAATATCACATCCTTAAGAAGCTCAGCTAAGCAACATCAAGGTAGGAACATGATCTAAAGTCTACAAAGCCAAGTGAGGAAGTCAGTTCTTTCAACTAAGATTTTGGGCTTTTCTAAGGTAACCTTCTTGTGCACAGGTGAATACATAACATGCTTTTTGTTTCGTAAGATAGTACTTTTAAAGTAGCAAAGCTACTGAAGCAACCAGTAACTTCAGCAGACCCTCTTATAGTTCAGTCTCTACTGTACATCCACATCTTTCCATTTTAATAAGGCCCATTCAAATAAGAGAAACTGAGTAACTGCTCCTTTCTTTATAATGATCAAAACAAAAACTTTCCTCAAGTTAAAAATTACTTCACGTTTACAAAGGAATGAGCTCCTCAACTGTGTTACCAAGTTTTGTGGATGTGTGGTAGTGACACACGTGCTCGTAGGTGAAGTCCTGTTAGAAGTAATGTTTGCTCCAACAGTGTTGAAGGTTTCTAAAAACAAAATGCTGCCTTGTAAAACTTCATTCACTAAGAAAAAGGAGGTTGTTAAGTTTTGAACACAAAGATCATGTACATTAATAAACAATAATTTCATGTATTTTCATTTGGTTGTTTGCAAAGCCAACTGTCATTTTGGAAACTGTGGAAACTCTTAAAAAAAATAATTTCATTTTGAAGATGCATTGCAGAACTCTCTATTAAGTGTGCTTCAATAATTTCTATGCTGGATTTGTTGCTTTTACAAAGAATAAAATCTCTTTATAGCTGCCAATGCTATAAACTCCTCCTGGGCCTAAATGAGATCTGTTCTCTTTGGTGAATTCCATCTCAGCTACATCAGTGAAACACCACTGTGAACACCTTTGGGAAAGCAATGAAAGGGGGAGTTTAGAGATTTACTTGAAGTTACCCAATATTGTTAATTTACAAGCAAGACCTGGACAGACCAGGACACAATTCACTAATTCAAAGCTACGTTAACTTTGCAAGACCAGAGGATGTGTAAATCAGCATTTTCATTACTAACAGAACTGTAAACACATATAAAGCTCCCAGCAGTTGAAACAGGAACGGCCATTTCCATAGAGCCTCTTTTCATATTAGAGCTACACTTCAAACCTTCACTGGAAAACCTAAACCTATTCAGGCAAATCTTGAATGCCTCTCAACTGCAAGCCTTGTTCACCTGCTTTATCTGAAGAAAGTAATGTATCATTCTTTACATTAGGAACCAGTTCTGTTGGATGTTGATATGTATCAGGCTTGGTCTCCTCTTTTCTGATATGGAAAGCTTTATCAATGCTCTCAGCCTCCACGGAGTCTAAATGCTGCTGAACAGATGAAAACTAATTCATGTTATCATATCCTGATGCTCAAATCAGCATAAAGTATGCAAGTCCCATATAATCATTATCTCAGCTTTTTATTAATGAAGTGCTGGTGGTTTCACTGAAAAAAAAAAACCAACAGTAACATAGCATGTGAAAATCTGCATGGCATCGTCCCCAAACTTATGGGACACAAACAGAGATTGAACGTCCTAGCTGGAATTGAAAACAGTCATATCAGGATTAACTTCTATCAATTTATCCTACCACACTATTTACCACATATTGCAAGTATTCAGATAATGTTTGACCAAATTGCACAATCCTAAAAAGCCCATTTCTTTTGTTTCTTCTGCAGAAGGATTGTCCCCTTGCTTCTCAATACCTATTGGTCCCTCCATGGAGTTTAAGTGGAGTCAAAATATAAAAAAAGAAAGGAGGCATCAAACATTATAAAAGTTTCTAGCTGGCAATCTTTTTTTTCAAATGAATAAAGAATGAAATGAAACTGTATTTAAAGGCAGCCTTTGATGCCTTTGTCCAAATAAGTATTTTACTGCTAAATTGAAAGAGCATCCAAATAGCAGAATTTTAATTTGAAGTCAATAGAAGTTTTTTCACTTAAAACCTCTCTTCTTAATAGCTTATTATCCATATTGATATTAACTTTTTGTATTAGAGACAATATTTTAAACATATAGTAACTTCTGCAAGTTCGTATGTCTTAAATAAAAATAAAGGAAATAGAGGAAGTCTGTCTTCTCTCCGTTGTATTATTCTACCAAGAAAACCACTCATGACCTGTATTTTTGAGGGTCTTTATGTTAAATACCTAAACAAAACTAATAGTTTTACTTAAATATAGCACTATACTGTTTCTGTATCTGAACAACAAATATTGCAAAGGTCCTAATTCACTACTGTACTACTCCAGCTTATGGAAGTAATACTATTAAAAACAGTGATATTGAAGTTCTGTAATTCTATGTTATAACTCTTACTCATAAATATATAACAGAAAACATGGACTGATATTTAACTGGGTATCATAAATCCGTATGCACAGACAAGACTGCATTATGCTTCGATTTTCCAGGAGTGGACAGTAGAGATTGAAGAAACAAGTGTGTAAATGATCCATTTTTAGCCGTTTTTCATCGTATTTATTCAGGGAACCAGAAGACAGGGTTTGATTTCTCTTAGCCAGGAAATGCTGAAGAAGTACTGTTTCTTCATCATCTTTTTCTAGAGTTGTGGAGCAGGTGCTCTTCGGGAGACTTAACAGCTTGGCAGAAGCCTACACTAACATATTACAAAAGCACAGGTGATGGACAAGTATATGTTTCCTGAACTTGAAGGGAAAGAGCTGACATATGTACACACTGCATGCTGAGACAGAAATTAGAAAAGGCTGGTATCCGTAATAGCTTGAAAAAAATATTCACTAGCTAAAAATGCATACAAACAGGAAAACACATTGTCATTATACTGTTAATTATCATTATTTTGAGGAGGGCATGATGTTAACAAACTCAAAGCAAATTTCGGCCCTGATTTAAAAAGCAGAACTTCTTTTTCTGTCATAACTAGGTAAACCAACAATAAATTCGCAGAAAAGATCTTGATAAAAAAACCCCAAAAAAACAAAAAACCAAGCAACAACAACAAAAAAACAAAAAAAAACCCAAACCAAAACTAAACAAAATAAACAAACAAAAAAAAAAACAGGAAAAAAAAAAAAAAGAAAGAAAAAGCTTTGGTTTTCTGTAAGAATGTGCTTCTGTTAACTTCTGTGTACTTACACTTCTCAGTGACTCAACAGCATCACACAGATAAAGCCCAAAGGAAATGTAGCAGTTAATGAATTATTAAGCTGTTCTCCTTCAAAACATCAGCACTGGGCAGTGCAAAGGCTTGGCATGCCATGTGAGATGCAGAAGGATCTGCAAATCTGAAAGAGTTATCGGAGCTGTGGAACAGCTGGCTCTGCAGATCCCAAGGCCCACCTGGGATCCACTTACTACAGCCTGTCATTCTTGCCGAGTTTAATGCTTATACAGTCAATGAAACATTAGATGAAGCTAAAGGATACATCCCCAAAGAATCTGACTTATACTTCGGAAAATGACCTTTAAGCAGTCACCTTCTGATAAAAAATTAAACTACTGCTCCTTGCATCTGCAAAAATACCTTGATGTTTGTGATTTGTTCCTAATGGCATACATGGATTAAGTCAGTACTTTTATATATATGTTTGTGTTTTCTTTGCATTTTAGATTTTCACACTTCATCACACCAGGTATTAATTGCTAAAGTGATTAATTTAAAATTATTGCAGTCAGTGGTTTTTCATGACAAAAGAAAGCCCAGAAATTAATTTGGCTTATTTTAAAAATAAAACTTGATTTGCTTGTGGAAGCATTTTTTTAACTCTGTTTCATCAGTAAAACAACCAAAAATATTATATTATTTTATTTTAGTAGAAGAGCAGTAGCCTGGTTTCAATGGCTACTATTATTCAGGAACATGATAAAAAAACATGATTCTTCTTATGATCTTGATAAAGAAAATTTCTTTATTAGAAACAGTCCAGGGTGAAACCTATGTGTATGATAAGGGATGAAGTACGTGTTTGTGAAAAGACACGGGGAAAAGTGGCAAAATTATGCAAACAAGCTAGAAACAGACTTTAAAGCAGAACAAGTGAAAATCAAACCGTAACACTGTTTCCAACAGACCTGACTCTTGCCTATTGCATGCCTAATGTTATCTGCTGAAGAGAAGAGAAGAGAAGAGAAGAGAAGAGAAGAGAAGAGAAGAGAAGAGATAAATTGTTTATAATACTGGCATTTCAGAGAGAACACTTTCTCAAAGCTAAAGAGACGAGATGTTGTTGGCCATACCACAGCCACAAAAAACCCCACAAAACCAAATTCAGTTCAGTATTCTTCCCCCCACTCCCACCCCCTGGCATTCTTTCTCAGCTTGGATAGGATGCACAGGCTTCCAAATTTCAATTACTTAGCAATTACCACCAGAGGAAAAAAGAAGTGTGTCACATCCTGATGATGCCAGCAGCAGCACCAGCATGTGTACTCATGCAGGATAAGATCTATGTCAAGCCCAATTTTTTCCTGTTAGAAGGAAATGACTGCAATAACATTTTTAACAATGTTTAGTATTTTACATTTTGTAAGCAGCAGAAACCAAATCTATCAGAAATATTGCTCTAATAACTTCGTATGCAGGTGCTAAAGCTCTAGTATGTTTATTGGTCTTTCAATTTTTACTCAACACTACAATTTAGTCCATCACTCATAAAATTGCATCTAATCCTATTTGAAAGAGGGCTGTCATCATTACAAATAATATGGAAAATAATGGACCACAACTTCAAACCGCTACAAGTTTAGAGACTTCATACTAATTACTTTCTTTGAAGTAATCTGCCTGAATTACAATGTATGTGAACACAAACACAAAATTGAGGCCATATGATACCAAATAGCAATCTAAATTTTCTGTGCATTATTTCAGAGCTAAGAAAAAGTTTTATGGCGTTTCAATGTCTGTCTGCAGGAAAAGTAGAAAAATAATTTCTGCAGGGGGGGTTGGAATAAATGTATGAATCTAGAATAGCTTAATTGATGCTAACTAATATTTTCAGTTTTAAAGCTAGAGTCTGCAAATTTTATGAGGAATACAAAAAAATACTTTCAGTACACTAAATCGATTGCAAAACCACCTAAACACATTTTAACTCTACACCTTTGAATGCTAAATTATTCACCAAACTATTTTCTAAGCTTTAAAATGGTGTGTGATACCATGATCTAGATTATTCTTTGAAGGGTGAAAAAGCAAACACATTTGACTACAGCACAGAGCATCTGCGTTAGTCCCATATTCTGTGCTATGCACAACATCTATGGCCACTACAACATGCAGGCTGAGCTAGGAAAAGAAGGCAAATACACATGCTCCTTCCCAATAAAACAAGGAGCATCTAGGAAATAATCAATGATAAGAAGAGTTGTATTGGATTCTGTATTTTCCTTTTTCATTCTTTGCTATTTTCAGTCTTTGGATCAATTGCCTAAAAGTATCTGTGTTCTCTTCAGTACCAGTACCACCTGAACCTTTTCTTTCCTCCACACCTTTCTCAGTTTTGTTGGCAATGGTGGCTGCTCTAGGGAGGAGGATTATGGTTGGTTTGTTTGGGCTTGCTGCATTGTGTTAACAACAGGTTTATTCAACTCCTCTGGTATAATTTATGAAAATCACATTTTCCCAAAGCAAGTTGTGGTGGAGGCTTTTGTGCATATAAGTAAAAGAGGACAGCTTGAACTAGGGGAAAAATAAAAAAGGCCTATTTCTTTTAAACTGACTTAAGATCATGGTAGTCCAGACACACAACTAACTCAGGTGTAACACTTTTTAACGCTTCTTCCACAGTCAAAGACACACATGCTTATAAGCAAATCACCCGACATAACCTGGGCATTTACTTATGCCCCAAAGTTCTTGAACCATATTCTACAGTTCCTCTCCTTCAATTATAAAGGGGATACAGACATAGACTCTTTTCAGACAAACCCTTCCTGTGATAACTTTGAGCAATAAGATTTACATAGGTACATACAGAGAATTTATGCTTATAAAGTACAAGCTTAAGATGTGAAATCTTTTAAATCACTGATTTATTTGAAGTAACACAAAACAATGTAGCAATAATCATAAGAAAGAAGCAGCTTACATAAATCTAATGACCAAAAAATCACTAGTCTGTTTTTTGGAAGAGTAGAGTATATAAAGATCCCAGTTCATTGAATGCTTATATAAAAGGAAAAAAAAATGGAGGGATGAGGCAAGTGATTGCCTTTGAACAAGATCTGCTGAAGAACAGAGAAATTACAGAAATCTGCAGGGAGATGAATCCCACCTACACGGATACTTCAAGTCAAACAGAATTCACCCATCTGCTTCAATGCATATGGAAAGCTTTATTAAGTAGATTAAATAGAAACACCTATCAGAGAGACTGTACAATTATAGCCAAGATCTCAGGGAGCTAGAAACACAGCAATAATGCAGAGATGCTGTGAGAGAATAAGGCACAGTATTTAGAAAGAGTGGCAAAAAGCAATGTGAAAAACTGCATATAATATCAAACACACATCACTTTTATTGACGATACTTTAAAGCCTAAAACCAAAGAAAACATGGACTGCTCTTACACCAAAATATTCCTCAAGAGAAAGAATAAAGGGGGAGGAAAAAACACTCACTGCTGCTTTTATTTTCAAGGCAGTTTCACCAGCCCATTAATAACACTATTTCTTAAAGGAATCAGGAAACACATAAGATCTATTTATATGTTTTTAACAATATATGGAAACATGTATCAAGAAGACATAATACCTGCATTTTCTAAATATACCTTTTCCAGCCTCAAAATGCCAAGTAAAAAGGAGTTTATCCTTTCAATAGGTAAAATTATTTGTCACAGAAGTGATTTTTATACATTTTACTGACAATTTTTGAAAGACACTTCTTGCTTCAGAAGCTGGATACTGAGTGCATATGGTGTGCTATATTTGTAGCAGCTTTAAGTGACATTAAAAAAAAAGTATTCACTTAACTGCAGAACTTTACATTTTGAGGTCTTAACTGGGGTTATGCCATGTCCCTATTCACACTAGACCTAAATTATATAGCATGGGCCCTAAGAAGCCCAGCTAGTTCCCCTAGCCTCACTTTACTCCCAGTTTGATCTTGACTTTCCTGCGTTATATATCTTACTATTCTCAACCCTATGGGCCAAAAGAGACTCATTATCCACCCGAAAGGCAAAAAACACAGCACGTCTAAATCACAAACTGATATTTGCATGTCCTTGTTATTTCAACAGAAGCTATGCAAATTCATATTATAATATATAGTTATATAGTTATATATAGTTGTAGTTTGAGAATTTCCAGGAGCTCCCAGCAGATTTGACATTACATGTCCCCCGTTACATGGAAATGCACCATGCTGGCGAAACAAGAGCCACTTTAAGCCTCTGACCACTTGCAAATTTTTCTTCTAATTTACATCTGCTGCAAAAAGCGTACTGCACATTCACAACCAAAGCAGTAATTCTCACTCCATGTGTTGTCATTGTAAATGACCTCAACATCCAATTTTCAGTCCAATTACTGTCTGCCTACTGGCTACCAAAACCATCCTGCTGCTGAGGAGTTGTAGAAATATACCTCAAAACTTTGCAGTCATTTTCAGTGATTTTTTTTTATTATTTTTATTGGTGATAAATGGATAGATCTCAGCTGAAATAAATAATTTTGCATTCCTCATAAAGCCAACACATTTTGCCCAAGAACCAGATACTAAAATCTTCACTTTTATCTTCACATGTGCCTTCCACCTGTCCATACGCTACTTGACAAGCAATTCTTAACTCCTTAGCTGAAAAATACAATACTCCTAGCTACTTACATACTTGCTTTCCCTATAACAAATGCTTTGACTGACATCCTCAAGAAAGAAATTTGAGTTAAGACCCAATTAGTAAACCAGTTTTTACATTTCTGCTGTGCATCTGAAGAAGGGCCATCATCCGCTTCGTAGAGTTGCTGAATTGTAACACCTAAAAAAACAGTACAAAGCACTTCAAACCTCACAGATAAAAGGTATGAAATACAAAAGCTATGTTTGTCACAATACAAATTTGGCAAGGGATATAAAGTAAACAGCCTAAAAGATGTAACTCATGAAACACATGCCAGGACTTACAGAAGCCAGATTATAGGAACATACAAGGGGAGAGACATGGCAATGCAAGGCCAGAGTAGGGGATCATGCCATTTCAAGGGCTTTTCATTTGCTGTAAGACTCCATCACAGGATGCTATGCACCAAAGGCATCAGCCAAAGCATTACAGTGCCAAGATGCTCTAGTACTGTTTTTCTGTATGGGGATACATAAGCAATGGCAAAGAAACCTTACTGTGGAAATCAGTCTCCCACTGAAACCATGAGACCTGACAGGTCTGATAAAAGCAAGTCCTAGTGCTCATGACAAAAGAGACCAGGGGGAAAATTAAGGCATTTGCTCACTTTGAACTTCTTGTAAGGTTTCCAGGAGGCATGTGAATACTATAGAGTTATTATAATGCCTTTTCAAGGCAAATATCCTTTGCATAGTAACATGAAAGAATCAAAAGCATGCAGATTCTTTATGCTGGAAGAAGAGCTCAGGTACAATTAGCATGTAGCACACAGAATTTGAGGCTCATGTTTTAGAGAATTATATTGACTTTATATTGATATTATATTGATTATATTATATTGAGAATTATATTCAGTAGCAAAGTGCAAGTAATTCTTAGTGGATGACAAGGAGATAAACCGTGGCCTCTATACCTTAATTCTGACCTTTAAAATTACATTGAACACATTTAAAGGATATTATAGCTACGATCCAGCTACTGAGTCTGAGTTCATGTCTTATGCGAGTTAATTTTTTATACATGACTAACAATTATAGCATCATATAATATTGCCCGTAAACTGAATGCAAAGTTATTATTCAAATTTTTCATTGAAAAGAGAATTGTCAACTTCCTCATCTTAAAAGGATGCCCAAGTTTCTTCCTTTGTTCAAAGACCGTACAGACTTAAAACTTCTCTTGCCTCAGTTTTGAAACCACCTGCTGAGCTTTTTCACACCTATGAGCACAAGCATCAGCCCCCATTTTGCCAATGTTCTGAACCACCTTGCAGCATTTCCAATTAATTTACTTCTCCGGCTTTGTCTGCACCTTGGTTTCTCAGCACTAAACTCATTGCCCCTGCCCCAGTATGGGATTTTCTGAATTGCAGCTGGGATGAGAAAGCACTGGAAAGGTGTACTGGGGTGAAGAGAGTATGATTGCAGTACAGGTAGCAATGCCTGCTGTAGCACATTCTCTGTTCTGACATTTGTTTGTGTTTCTCCCTCCAAGGAAGGAAGAGGGGATGAAAGTTAGTGATATAGATAACTGTATGCTGGTGTTTATTAGTTAAGTTGTAAATACACTTAACAGTATTTTCGTATTTGCCAGTAGAATCCTGTAAAACATTTGCTGGTCTGGAGTTTTATTTTTTTTCATGCTAATACAGAAGTTTGGGCTGGAATTTGAAATACAGCACTTGGATGTCAAGAAACCTGGCAAATTCTCAAACTGGCAGGTGTTTGAGAAAATAAATAAATTATCAAAGCAGTTCTCAACAGTCCAGCTTGCAAAAGTGTTAGACATAACAGATACGCATTGTTATTATACACTATTTGAGGCCAGCTAAGCAACTGAGATAGGTGGATGATATTAGACATTTTATTTTTGTCAGTTTTCAAAAATGTAACTTTTCTTACACGTTGTTTATAGCAATCTGCAGGAACCACAGATTCACAGGGATGAACGAGACAGTGAGAAGGATTATCCGCTCTTCATAGAACACTAACTTGTTCTTAAAACCTCTGGGAGACAGATTTCACAGATTTCCCAAAACATCTCAACCAGTGCTTAGCTACCCTAATGCCTAAACAAATTATCTCTTGCAACGATTAGTATGTTATTTCTTGACCTGCTTAAAGAACAATCCACAAAGTTGTTTCCTGCTCTTTACCATCTTGTATGTACCTGAAAATGTATAAGGTCTTTCCATCATTTTCCCTTTAGAAAAAGTCCAGTTTGGCCATTGTTTCTTCAGAACACATACTCTCCACTTTGGTTTTCAGCTAATTCTGTGTTGTTTTATTTCCCCATGGTCTTGGGTCCAAAACTTTATGGATTTGTGAGTCCCAGTGGTGGACAGTACTATAGGTGAGGCCTTACGACTACTGAGAGATGCTGAAGGCATTACTTTATGACTACTTCATACAACACTCATGCTCATGTCCCAACTGAGTATTTTTTTTTCTTTCCCTTCACAAAATGATCACTTGGTTGATTCACGCTCTATGAACAATCTCTTGCAGTGCTTAGCTCCTCTCCTACAGAACTTCTACCACGCAAGTGGCTCTCCCATCTTGGTCTAAATTAATTATTGCTACTTCAGAATTGCACCTGTACTTCCTCTTACTGAACTGCTGCTTATTTACTACAGTTTTTTGCTCAGAAGTCCAACATATGAAGATTGTAGTGCTAATCCCTTCTAGCAAAGTGTTTGTGGCTTCTGCTAGCAAAAGCTAATAGAACTACTCCAAACATTTAAAACCTTCATGAAAATATTGAACAGGAGTAGAACCAAGATCTTCACAAAACCTGGGCCATTGGCTGTTTAGCTGGTAAACCGATCAGCCTTCCTCTGCATGTACAGCAGTCTATAATTCTGTTCTTGCTATATTTTCAGTTTAACACAATGTGTAATGGAAGTGAAAGGCAATGTATATTCTCAAATTCATTACTCCATTTGCTAAGAAACAAAACAAAATATTCAGTCGCTCATGGGTTACATAAAATACTCTTCTAACTATTGTGACTGAAAACCCTAAATGCTGTGGATGTTTCTGTTTTTACTGTGTGTACTACTCAAATTGATTGAAACCTTGACACCAAACAAAATTTACGAGAAGTTTGGTTTGTCTCTAAGGCTATATTTTCAAAAATCTTCATGCTGCTAATAAAGGTGCAAGTGATAATGGCACACAACTCAAAATTGTTAAATAGACAAGGGTTGGAATTACATATCCTTACATGTAACGGAAGCAGGTAGCTTCTGGTTTTACTGTTTGGTGACATTAATGCAGTAATACTGAGTAACTGCTGACAATTAGCCAGAAGATGGAGCAGAGGTCTTGTAAGAAAATTACTCCCTGGTGGCAAAATATTGAAAATTCAATTACACTCTGTTTATTACAGACCTACATTAGGAACTGCATTCATAATAAAGACCTTGATAATATACAAAATAATCGCAGCACAAGGGAGTGCTTTAGTAACTTTTTTACTCCTTGATGTATTCTTCAATATTAAGTTTTTAATATATCCATAGAAGACATATTGAAATGCTTTCTATAAAGCTTTTCAACTAAAATTCCTTAAATACAATAGCATGATATGTGAATGTTGTTCTGAAAGACAAGATCATTTCTATCACACTTTGTTAGAATAAAATAAGGTGTAGATACAAATTTTAAGATACGAAGAATATCTGAAGGGTATTTAAAAATTCTTATTTGTGTTTCTGTGAAGTATGCTATCATGCAAACATCATTTGCCCTGGTTTGAGCAAGGACAGAATCAATTTTCTTTTAGTAATTTTACTTTTCAGCTAAGTCTCTTCCAAGTAACTGCACTTGCTGAAATTAACTGCACATTTTCAGTCAGTGTCTGACTCTAGGACTGACAACACTCAATGTTTATAGTTACTGCTAGAGATTGGTATGAAGAACAAGGCCATTGCTTGGTTCTGCTAACCATCTTATGTGCTGGAGCAAGGGGGGGCAAAGGGGTCATGCCTGTGACCCTCCTACAGGGATAAGCAAACTGGACAGGTGACCCAAAATTGACCAAATGAAGTGTTCCATCCCATAAATGTCATATTCGGTATAAATCTGAGGGATCACGAGGGTCAAGTTCTCTTTGTCCATGGCCAGTGCCCTGGAAGGACTCCATTCGTTCATCTGTCCTTGATCTTGATCTATGCATTCCTGACTCTGTGTGCTCCTGTCTCCAGCTCCCACCTGCCGCTTACTCCGGGAACCCAGCCTGGGACTTTCCCAGAGCCACCCTGCAGCCTCGGGGGTGACATGAGCATTATTGGGGGGGAAGCATGATATTTGTTTTATATTATTTTAGATTTTATTTTATTTTGTTTTATTTTTTATCCTTACTGTTTCATTACAGCTGTGTAGCTTAGTTTCCAACCTGTAAGTCTCTCTCACTTATTTTCTTTCCTTTCCCTTTCTGGGAAAGAGGGGGTTGATGGAGAGCATCTGTCATTTATTTAATTGTCAACCTAGCATTAAACTGTGACATCATCAAAGTCATATAGGCTACAGACTTGCATTGTTTCTGCACATACTCACATTTACATATTTGAATACTTTCTCTCAGTTTAAGAAAAGCCAGGGACTTGGAGATACGCATATCCAAATTCTGCAGATATTGCAGATCAGTTTGTATAGTCTAGTTCTTAACATTCAAGTTACATCAATTGCACAAAACGCTCCCAAGAAGAGTGGATAGATATAAATTCATGCTATGACAATGTGTATTGGATCCTGTTGAATAATTTAGTTTCTGATTGAATTTAGTCAGCAGTTTATTTAGCCTTTTAATAGTCTGTTGCCTACTCTAAAGACTTCTAGTTGCAAATTGCTCAGCACATAGGCTTTAAACTGATGTATATCAAATCTACCTTACTGATGCTTACTGATTTTAATTGTATTTTGTCAGTTAAAGCAGTAGGACCTGTGATACTCTCCTGATTCTGAAGAATAAAAAATCCCATTGTCTTCTTATTTAACTTAATCTTATGTTACTTGAAAAATGCAAACCTGTAGAAAAAGTACTGAATACATGCAGAGTATTCCTCAGGCTAGCTGTTCAATTTGTTTGAGAGAGATTCCTAAGGAATTCTGGTACTGGAGTTTCACTACTAAATACTGCAAACAAAGATGTGAAACTTGGTCTTGACTAGGCTCTACGTTACTGAAACTCTCTTTGGATCCAAATAAGCTGAATCTCACTTGTAAAATCTTTCCACTTTAAAGAAGTTCCTGTGCTTTCAGCTTTGTTTAGGGGTTCCCTGAATCTGCAAGGTATAGTAATTCTTAGTGGTGCTCAAACTACTGACATTCAAGATTGCTCCAATGACTGGATCAGATGGGACCTGGATTCTATAAGATTATGCCCTCATAGGTAGGACACAAGATTGCACAGGTAGTAACTGATGATGTTTGAAATTGGCTGGAACAATAACTTGGCAGCCTTGTCTCATCTAAGCTTGGACACTCCTCTGACAATCAGAAAAAAAAAAACCAGAAGTGAGTTTAGGGTGTTTAAAAAATAAAAGTATCTGGCAATAAACCCAATTCACAATGATTTAGAAATTATGAATTTGTATTCTCTTCAATGAAAAATAAATCTTTCACAGGGAGGTCCCTCCTTCATAGTGCCCACACAAACCCCTCAGCAGCCACTTGAAAGTCATCATATGACTACTTTGAAAATGCCAGATCACTGCAGAACCCATGGAAATAGAAAGTGTATATGCTAAGATCTCCTTGTGAGACAGACTGTTTCCTGGCAGAGATGAGATGAATGAATGTCACATCCTTCTACCTTTCAAGTGTGTTGTTTTTCAAGACTTGCTCTCTGAAGCCAGGCACAAAAATGAGATGCAAAACAACACTGTGTGGGACAGTGCGACAAATCTCAAGATCAGAAATAAAGACTAGGTAATTTGAGTTCATCCCAACACCACATCCCTTGTATCTACAAGTTACTCGGTCTGCCTGGTGCATTTGACTCGAATAGCCACAACAAAGAAAAGAAAAAAGAATCTCCACATGCCCATTAAGCCAGATCTTGCTCCATAAAATCATTCTGATCCACACAATCAGTCTGTTCAGGTGTTGCCTGAAAGGGCAGTACACAAACTCCAGCCAAACCTGTAGATATTATGAGTGAAGTCTTGAAAGCAGCATTACTTACGCACGTATGAGTTAAGATCTCCAGTTATCCACATACTGCCCTTGTAGGACTATGCTTTTTTTTTTTTCAATCACCTGATAGGTGATGTTTCCAAGCAACTCTATAATCTAGAATAGTGTGAGCTGATACGTTACAGCTTTCAGTATACCCTAATTGATGCTGCAGGCTTTATGTGACTTCTGACAGTCAATCTGCATATGGATTTGGTCCCTCCTCAAGCATGCTTCCACAACTGATAGAAATATTGCAATGCTTGGCTGTCTGGAAAATCCTTTCATTCGTATGTTATGGGCCATGCAGTGAAATTGCAAATGGAATACTTCTTGCAGGCTCAGAAGGTGGCCAAATTACTTGCCAGTTAAAAAGCTGTGCAACAGAGGTGTTTGAAGAAGGGCTAACAAGAAACCTATGGATTCTTGAATCTACTCAAATGTAGACACCTGACAGGCTTAAGCCATCCTACGTTTCAGAATGAGGAAATGCTATGAACAGAAGCATTTTCTCTTAATTCTGCTTGTCATCATCTACGGCTCCTAAACACATAAAACAAGGGCACTTCTGGTTACAGTAGATGTTGAGGAGGGATGAGGAGGGTACTGTATAGAAAACAGCATGGCAGACATCACGTTTAGCATGGTGTCAAAGTACTGAGGAAGCTGAGCAGAAAAAGGAAATGATCTGACCAGACAGGGCTCCTGCCTGCACTGTCAACCCTGGCTTTGCTCTCCACAGCACCAGCTACCAAATTTAGGGCAGAGATTTCCTTACTCTCACGCAGAAAAACTAATCTGGGAGGGATAGCAAACATGAATGTGCAGCAGTGATATGCATATGACCAGCACACCCAATGGCAGGCACTCCAGTGCCACTGCTGCTTCAGCTAATCCAGTCCTACGTGTGGCTGGTAAGATGCAAGTCATGTTGGACTTTCTGCCACCACTGGAATTTGAAGGCATATTCTTTTCCATCAAACATTGCAGGAAAGGAGTAAAGCTCCATCCAATACCTCGGCATGGTTGAGCATGCTTCTTCCTCATACCCACTTATCATGCCAAAGTGCAAACTTCTACCTCTGCTTCCAAGAATCAGCAGTTGCCTATACTGTGGCATGTTCATTTTGTGCAAGAATGGAGACTGGCTTGTCTATCTGATGACAAACTGTTCCCATGGTTTTAGTAGGATGGGAGAAGACTGGAGGAAAGACTATTGCTTCACTTGGATCTTCACTTGGATAAGATTAGTACAGATAGTTCCAGAAACTTGATTTCACCTTCTCTCTCTCACGCTTTGTACATCCTACAGGAAAACATCAAGCACATTGAGCATGACCATGTGTAGCTCTCCAAAACAGGAGACAGAGACACTTGTGCCCATTTTCTAAAAAAAGAAAATTAATCTGTTACTGAATTGATAGATTTTGAAGCCTCAGGTTGAAGAGCCCTGAACAGGAGATAAGGGAAAACATAAAAATGGTATTACAGAGGAGTGTGAAAAATGTCAGTACTTGATCTAAGAGTACTGATACAATCAAAAATCAAAAGAATCAATTCAGGAAATTCGAAGCAATTTAGCCAAAGCCTGGCCAAGAACACTAGCTCAGCTGTACTCTGCTATAATGGGAGGTTGCATGTAACCAAAGAAAGGGCAGTAACATCTCTGCTTTTTTCCTCTTGTACAAGTAGATAAAGAACACATTTCCAGTAATAGCAATTTGACATACTCTTTAAGAACATATGAAACTACTAGCATGCATTCAGAATATGCAAAAGCAAGCATCTTAAAGCTGCTTATAATTTGTGCAGTAGTTTTACTGCAATCTCATCTGGAACTACCAGAGATTGTCTAGGCTTTTTTCATCCGCCTTATTTTTTTAATTGGTTAAAATTCAGTGTGATTATTTGCAGGATTCAGAAGTCCTTCATGTCATGCCTTTTTTAAAGTTACTGCAAATGTATTTTTATTTTGAGATATATATTAACATATGTACATATAAAAAAAGATATCCAACCTTTTCAAATTATTTAGTTTGAAAAGGTAAAAAAGGTGGAGGTAGGAAGTTTGATAGAAAATAAGCATTATGGATGCCCATTTATAAGTAGGAAAACAAAACTGGAAAGATGAAATAATGTGCAAATGCAGAGACAGCAAATTAGTGACCAAATCAGGATTTCATTGCAGAATCTCTGACTTCAAAGCAAATACTTGGAAGACTTCCCACATGTATAGTTCGTAAGAAATTGATAAACAGAACGGAAGTCACTGGGATTGGAGTTAGCCAAGCTAACAGTTGTGCTTTAGTAATTACAAGTAATCAGGACACCAAGTCTAACCTGAACTCGCAGCAGAATACTCAGCACTGATTCAGTACTAAATTTAATGGACATAATGAACCATTATCATCACATCCAGGAGTACGGTACATTTTCTTTGATTATTTCCACAGACTATCCAAAACTCAAGTCCACTTAGCCCACGAAGTCTGATGAGAGTACAGCCTGAGGTAATACAGACACAAAAACAACTCATACAAGATTAGGTCAGGCTTGATTTAACAAGGAAAAATAAAGTAGGACCACAATGAAAGAAAAGTTCGCGGGGTTCTTTGCGTTTGGCTTTTTTGTTGGGTTGTTGTCTTTTTTTTTTTTTTAATTGTTTGTTTCTTACGGCAAAACAGGATAATCACATATTTTGCATAAAAATATATTATACTGTCTGGCTTTTTTATAGGTTCTGGAGAGGAGAACCATTACTCCATAAAAATGGAACCATAGAGTATGGCACGCTTTGGAAAGCATTTATTTTTTTGATATGACTATGAAATATTTTTTTCCGTATCTTTTAGTATACTGTATTCAAACCCTACTTTAAAATGTTTTAAATCACACAGAAAACTGTATTTTGAGATAGTCAATAGTACCACATCATGGAAATGGTTACTTCAGATTCATATTATGAAGTCTGGGGTAACCAGAGTCAGCAGGGAACCATGTAATCCAGTTCCCCAAGAGAGATTGTCTCTTGCATTTACCAAACATAGATATCTTTCTCATTGAAAACAAAACAGAAATCTTTAAGTTCAATTAACTCTCCAGTCTCAACAAATGTACATTTCAGTAGATTCTTTTTTAAAGGAATAATTTATCAGAATTCTCTTTAATGCTTTTTTCATAACACTGAAATACCTCAGAAAAGAGGATGAAAAATTCAATTGTGCAGAGCTGATCAGAGGAATAAAAATCCACTCTGAACAAAGGTAAGCCGATTAACTTTTTAATAAAAAAATCAATGTATTTGATACTGCAAAAAACAAAGTACATGTAAGAAAACAAGAAAGAAATTAATTTCTGTTTTTTTAAAAGCAAATTGCTAACTGAAAGTACATGAACTCTGTTACCATACTTTCAATATTGTTATTGTTGTTCAAATGTGTTCCTTAAGTCTCAGAAGCGCAAAATGTCTCACTGGATAAGGAGAATGCTATTAATATACGCAGTGCGGACACGTCAGCATTTTCTGGGTAAGTTCACTTAATAGTTTTACTATATGTTACATTTGGAAAGAAAAATAGGAACTCTAACTTATCTTTCCAAAAATGTAGTGGGCATTTCTAACAACTAAAACTGAATTTTAAAATGTGTATCTGTAGAAGAGCCATCCAGGCCACACTTGACAAATAACGCCTAGTATCATGGGGACTCCAACATTATTCTAGTTTAGGTAATGTTGAAAAATAGATATCTTCCAAGTTATTAAACTCTATGAGCTCCTAATTGCAGGTAGCAGACAAAAGAAACATTTTTACCTGGCTGTTTATGAACCAATTAAAAAACTGTTACATGGCTACGAACCTAGACTGTAGCAAAATTCACTTTTTAAAGACAATAGATTCTTGTCTACTTAAGACTTAGCCTTGCTAGAAGTAAGAATATGCAAATGTTAGAATGGCAATAAGGGTGGTTTTCCCCATGGCCATAGAAAAGTATTTCAGACTTTTTCAGCCGGTAGTTACAGGGCTCATCTGGCAGGTACGGCCATCTTCTGGCAACCTAAAAAACAATAGAGGAGTGACACAAAAACCACAGAACTGCCTTGGCAGCATCAAGATGGCAGAAGGAAATGGCATTGCAGACAGCCTTGAAGGGATAAACCTCTGCAGCATTGGGCATGGGTAAGTACCCTCACTGCCTGGTGAATAAGAAATTTATGAGTTGGGCAGAAAGTTAGGTGAACTTAAAGGAAATATTGTGAAAGAGTAATAGAAAACTGAATTTCTGGGTTTAACCTCTGGCTGACAGGGCGCCAACAAGTAACAGCTAGGTGGAGCAGTCACAAATCACTCCTTCCGTGATGAGAAGGCAGTCACTTTGACCTCAAGCTGGAAGCAAACAAAGTCAAACATTGCTGCATATTTTATGTCACAGGAATTGTTAAGACAGGAATAAAACCAGGCATATGAACTCTCTCCTTGCTTTTTTCTACTCATAGCCTACTGGTCAGCAGATCCCAAAACATTCTTGTAAATTGCCTTTTGGGGTATGACAGGAATACTCATGACGAAAGATTTTTGTCTCAATACCAATACTTTTACAAACTGCCTTCCAGAAAATTACCAGCACTGTATAAATTAAACCAAAGTCTGCTGAGGAACTATCAGATCCTGAAACTTTTAAAATACATTTTCATGTGTATGAGGAACTGATGTTAAATTTAAACAACCAGTGTAGTTATTTGGCATCTTATTGATTTTCTTTTGGAAGAAAAAGCTTGTGGCTACAGGTTCTTGCCACTTCACAGTATTCTCTGCTGTATTTTGACAGAGAAAACCTCAATTTTCAGTTAAATACAGAAAGGAAATAAGGGGAAGGGGAGTTACAACCACAAACGCGTGAAAAGATTTGTCCATCCTTCAGTTTTTTCTCTGCAACATCTACACACCACAGGACAGATAAGTTCAGCAAAAGCACTGGCAGAACAATTGTGGGGCCAGAATTTCTGGCAGGATCCCCCATCATTTTGCAGCTGCAGATGGAATCGATGAGACAGCTGAGGCAAAACACAGCTAATCTAACAAGCAAATGTGAGTCTGGGAACAATCTTCTACACTCAAACCACTTCTATACCAAGTCTTTCTGTGAGTTTAGTCAACGTTCTCTATATTAATTTGATTTTTCTGGGAAAGATTTTCAATAGCACTTATATGATTTAGGAGCACAAATCCTATTACAACTCATGAGGATGTGAGCTCAATGTTCAGGGTGCTTTTCAAAAATCTTACTCTACCTGCAAAATGGAAAAACAATCAGTACTTTCTGCCTTATAACTACACTGATACAAGGACTAAAATAGAATATTCGGTGCTGTCCCTGTGTGAACTCCTCACTTTTCCAAGGCTTGAGAGGCTAATATAACCCTATCATGACTTCAGGTCAAAAGATTGAGTCTAATGTACCAATGGAAAAAATTAATTTCAGAGCTCAGGACCTTTAATTGAGAGCAGATGGTGCCTAGTCCCTATAAATTTAAAGTCTGGGCCCTGTTAACAAAAGCATCTAATCTCATCTCAATGGCCACAAGCAGCCAGGACCCAGCAATATTGAGTTTACAAAACAACTATCTCCTAGAACTCCACTGAAAGCAAACAAGCAAAGACAGTTAATGAAAAAGATGTCATACATTCTCTGCAGCTAAAGTAGTTAAGGGAACGAGCAGCAGAATTTCCCACTGAGTGCAGCTTTTAAGCAATTTTAAGTAAATCTCCTTATAGAACATACAGCAATCACGGAACGAAGAACTTAGCAGTTTGAACAATTCTGGTTAAGTCTACATGGAAGGAAACTGGATACTATTCATTTAACCAAATAGCAATGATAGAGACCATTCCTTTTAAAGTCATTTTTACCTAGATATCCTGGAAACTTTGAATATTCAAAACAACTTCCAAGATTATAAACTGTCTTGATACACTGAATATCCATTTTCAACAGCAGGCAGAAAAGACACCTCTGAAACCTTCTCTAAGAACTAACTTTTTCCAAAGGGATCTTAGATTTTTCATTTCTGCTATTTTTCTACAAACTGCAGAAGTGACCAGTACACTTCTAAAAACCCACTACAAAAACAAGTTCAAGTGTTGTACAGAAGCAAAGCAACCCAAATACTTTAGACTGTCTGCCACAGTCACAGACTGAGACTTTACAGCATACAAGACATTTTATTTGTAACTATAAAGCAATTTATAGAAGTTTTACATTTATAAAAACCCAGCAGTTGGGGAAAAAAAATAAAAAATTAATCTCTTTCTCCAGCATTCAGCTGATCAGTGGTAGTGTATAACATCAGAACATGCCTTTGCCTATGCTCATGACTGCACATGGATTTGCTATGAAAAGTTTCTAGGCCATTTGAAGAAGGAGACCAGTCTTCAATCCTGTATGTTTAATCTGTAAGAAAACTATGTGTATAAGCTGTGAAAATAAAACTGTTCAAGAAAAGGTCTTGTAAGGATAGCCATATACATGCATACATAGCCATATACACACACTTATACATCTATTTCACCACAAAGAACAAAAAAGCATTCACAATGTAGTCAACCAGAGAAAACAGCCTGTTCTCAGTCCTCACTCTACTGTAGCCTGACAATTCGGAACAAGGGTTTTCCAGGTCAGCTGCTTCTTTTTCTGCTGTGAGTACTGCACCAGAGGTGTAAACGCTCACATTTTGTCTCAGATATACCTAGTCAGAAGCCACAGTAGCCCAGGGAGGGATCTGCCAGCAGCAGCACAGATCTGGCACAGCAGCTACACAGACCTGCAACAGCAGCTGCACAGAACCTTCAAACTCCAAGGAAGTTATTTATTATGGATGCTCTTTATAGAGGATATGAGAGATACTCCTGTTAACTATTTGCATATTAATAATTTTATCCATAATTATTTTACATTGTTCCCCTTCATGATTCCTAAATTGATGCTGTGGGTTCACAACTGTGAAATGAAAAAAAACCCTAAATTTCAAAGAAAGATTGATAAGTATTTGCAAATTCTCATATACTATATATTCTATATATATACTATATAAAAATCTGGACTAACCCACAGCGATCATAGCAGGTGTCAAAGACCCTTCCACTGAAAGGCTTCTAACGTGGAGTAAAAAAAATTATTATTTGCCTTGGTTTCAGTGTGCCCAAACTATATTTCTCCTTCTCTACAACATACAAGTGAAAATAACAGATAACTAAACATAAAACCTATATAATTTAGGAAGAAAATGGTATACTGAATGAGAGGGGGTGGAATAAAAATCAAAACCACCACTTCTTAACAAGCATTTATTTTCCTGAGAATTGAGACCTCATCGTTTTCCCACCTTAAATCAATGAAAAAAATGTTTAAATTTTGCCAACAGATCAGGTGATCAGGCAGCACAATACAGAAACACCACATACTGTTTTAATAATTGTAAAAGGAATTAATTTTCAAATTTGACTTGAAACTTTATTTCAAAATGAATTCTCATCTGAATCAAAGAATAGAACTTTTTATCCAGAAAACATTAAACCCATGGAAAGACTTATTTTGATCAGAGTTATTTTTAAAGAACTGTCTATTTCAAAAGCCTTTGTGGCTTTTTGTAAAAAAATCATCTTGACAATTTTTCTCCAGCTGTTACTTGACCAGCATACAAAGGCTGCCACCTATAATTATTACTGATACTCTGACAAAGCATAGTCTATATTTACTTTAAAGACATATTTAATTATACAAATAAGTACAATTAAAATCTTATTTCAAATCAAAATTAGATGAAGCTTAGAAAACACCTTTAACACAATTGAATACAAATAAGCCTCCTCTTCATATAGAACTGGTATTATTCAGACTTTACCTCTACCATTAATTTGGTTTTGTCTAATGAATATATAAATGTATGTGTATATACGTGTATGTATATGCATACACACACCCCTACATCCAAGTAACTATACAGGAAATTAAGGCAGTGGTGGCGGAGAAACTTGTTTTCATATGATAACAAACCAAATAATCTCTCAGCTCTGACAGATTTTTTTTCCTCCTTTTTATTCCAGTGATAATTATGTCAATAAACCTGATTCAGCAAATCTGTTGCTCTCTAATTCATTAATTAAAACAATTTACTGCTACCACTATGACTTTTCAAGGACATCAAAACCACATTCCAAATCAAAACAGCAGAGATCATCAATTTATAGATGTGCAAAGCATGCTTTGCTTTCATGACATCCTCACACAACTTAAATGAAAAAGAGCAGCTTTCTTTAAGATTTCCCTGTGCAAGCATGTCTAGAAGCACACATTTTGTTTAGGAAGACTGAACAGCAATATTTTTATGTCAAATTTAAAATAAGGAGAAAATCCATGAGCAGTTAACCTTTTCCAATCAGAAGAAAAAACAAGATACAAATATTAGTGTTATAGTAAACTGCAGAGCAAGATTTTACAATCTTCATTTTCTCAACACACTTCCTGCTCATTAATTTCTGGGTTGAATACCATAATTGTCCCAAAACCAGCCACAGAGACACGGTACTTCTGTTTTAACACTGCTGAGCGCAGTAGTAGGACTGGTAAGACACTGGCACTGGTTGCCCAGAGAAGCTGTGGCTGTCTCCTCCCTGGAAGCGTTCAAGACCAGCTTGGATGGGGCTTGGTCTGGTGGGAGGTGTCCCTGCTCATGGCAGGGGATTGGAACTAGATGATCTTTCAGGTCCCTTTGAACCCAAACCATTCTATGATTATTTCAGCAGCACTGTACACAAAAGACATGTTATAAGGTTGTGGAATAAGTCACAGAGAACACCACTATGACCTTCAGCTAATGGCTACCCAGGAAGAATCACAGAATCCTAGGGGTTGGAAGGGACCTCGAAAGATCATCTAGTCCAACCCCCCTGCCAGAGCAGGGTCACCTAGAGTACATCACACAGGAACGCATCCAGGCGGGTTTTGAATGTCTCCAGTGAAGGAGACTCCACAACCTCTCTGGGCAGCCTGTTCCAGTGCTCTGTCACTCGCACAGTGAAAAAGTTCTTCCTGATATTCACATGGAACCTCCTATGCTCCAGTTTGCAACCATTGCCCCTTGTCCTATCATTGGTCATCACTGAAAAAAGCTTGGCTCCATCGTCCTGACACTCACCCTTTACATATTTGTAAACATGGATGAGGTCACCCCTCAGTCTCCTTTTCTCCAAGCTAAAGAGACCCAGCTCCCTCAGCCTTTCCTCATAAGGGAGATGTTCCACTCCCTTAATCATCTTTGTGGCTCTGCGCTGGACTCTTTCAAGCAGTTCCCTGTCCTTCTTGAACTGTGGGGCCCAGAACTGGACACAATACTCCAGATGTGGCCTCACCAAGGCAGAATAGAGGGGGAGGAGAACCTCTCTTGACATACTAACCACCCCCCTTCTAATGCACCCCAGGATGTGTGGCCTTCTTGGCCACAAGGGCACATTGCTGGCTCATGGTCATCCTCCTGTCCACCAGGACCCCCAGGTCCCTTTCTCCTACACTGCTCTCCAGCAGGTCAGCCCCCAACCTGTACTGGTATACAGAAACACTTCCTGGGCATGCAGGATAGAAGACAGTGAAGTCAAAGCTCAACCAACGTCGAGAAGCCCTTTCACTGTAGAAGAGCAAGCTATTAAGCACCACTTAGACAAGCTAGACACAGATCCAGAGGACTAAACAAGAGGCATCCACAGGTGCTGGTAGAGTTGACCAATGCCACTTGAAGGCAAATCTGTGATTCCTTGGAAGGTCATAGCAATGGACGAAGGTTCCTAATGACTTTTTAGAAGACAAAGGTCATATTACCTTTAATAAGGCCAAGAAGTATGTAGAGGAGTAGTAGAGGCAGTCAGCCTCAGCTCAGTCTCACAGGGAAGATTATGGAACAAATATTGCTGGAATTATCCTTTACATGCCTGAATAGGGCTCCAGGAAAAGAATGTGACTGAGAACATCCAGCATGTATTTACCAAAGGTAAATCACACCCAAACAACATGATTGCTTTCTATGAACAGATAATTGTCTCAGCAGACAAAGGGAAAGCAGAGGATGCTGCCTTCCTTGACTTTAACAAGGCTTTCAGTGTGGTCTCCCATAGCATCCTGGTAGCCAAGATGGAGAGAGATGGACTGGATGAGTGAGCTACAAAGTCCAGTTTCAGAAAACTGGTTGTATGAAGAGGCTGAAAGAATAGTGGTTTGTAGTGCAAAGACCAAGCATTGGCCAATATTAGTGGCATTCCTCAGTGGCTAGTATTGGGGCTGTTTTCTGTCTGTACTATGTTTAACATACTAAGAATGAATAGGATGGAATGTGCCCTCAGCAAGTTTGTGGATGACACCAAGCTGGAGAGCAATCAACACACCACAGGGCAGGACTGCCTCTCAGAGGGATCTCAACAGGCTGTAAGAATTGGCTGAAAAAAACCCTCACGAATTCCAAAGGCAGAATAACCTGATCTAACAGTACTAGCTGGGAGCCCACTGGAAAGCAGCTTTGTAATAAAGGACCTAGGGAGTCAATGTGGACAAGTTCAGCAGTTTGCTCTTTCAACAATAAAGCCTAACCCCATACTGGGTTGCATTCACAAGAAAGGAACCAGCATACCCTGGGAAGTGATTAGTCCCTTTTATTCATCTTTTGAAGACCCCATCTAGAGTACAGTATTCAGTTTGGGGCTTGTCAGTATTCATACAACACTGACAAACTGAAATGAATTCAGTGGACACCACCCATGATGACTGGAGTGCTGAAGCGTGCAACTCAAGGAGAAGCTGAGTGAGCCCAGGAAAGGCAGAAGGTGAAAATCTAACTTTGGTTTTCCACTGCCCAAGGCAGTGGTCACAATTGCAGCAAGGAAAACTCTGATTAAATATAAAGGGGAAAAAAATGTCACAATTAATTCGGTTAAGCACCAGAACAGTTGCCCAGAGATTATGTAGAACCTCCTCCTTGTAAATTTTTAAAACCTAAATGAACAAGGCCTTGAACAACCTAATCTACATTAATGTTAGTCCAGCGTGTTGACCACACCACACAGCTTGGTGTTGTGAGTAAACTTGCTGATGGTGCACTCAATCCCACCGTCCATGTCACTGATGAAGCGACAGTCCCAATACCAACCCCTGAGAAACGCCATGCTTTATAGAGCATAAACTTCTTACATTTTTTTTCCTAGGATGTTACCTATCTAACTAATTAGGCAGGTTCTTCCTCCTTCTCTTTGCCCCTTCTGAAGTTGTCCCATTTGTTTGGTTTTGCCTTCCAGAACCATATCCATTCTCAACGATTTCTCAGACATGAGTCATAAAAAGCCTTTAGACACTCTATGCATGCAGAAGAAATTTTATTCACTGACGTACCCTCTAGTCCTTTGTTCAATAGTATAAATGTTAGCTGTGATCAGTTACTCAGGCAGAAAATGCTGAAGCAAAAACAACCAGAAGAAAACATATCAGCAATATATTACCAGTCTGCCTTCACTGTTAAGTAATAAATCAACTCCCTCTTTTCCCTTTTCTTAGCATTCAAATTACTGTACAACTCTTCACTTTTTTGCTGATTATGTCTCAATTTTATTTGTATGCCTGGACCTCCCCAATTGCATCTTTGTACACTCCTCAGAAATTTGACCTTCCTTCCATTTTCTGCGTGTTTCTTCCTTGAAATTCAGATCTCTGGAGAAATCTTGAGCTCTGATAGTTGGCCTTCAAACACCTCTTTCACCACTCCTTAACATTAGAAGGATTTATAAGCTTAACAACCGAAAGTGAATTCTCTGAAATTTTCTTCTTAGATTTGTTTTTCCTTGCAGACCCCTATTCTAACTTTACTGCTGTCATCTGTTGTTAAGCATACAGTTCCTGTGCACCAGAAGATTTGGTTAAGTGTTTCCAAAGAGACTCATCCTCTTGCCTGATATTCTGTACCAGACTCCCATCATGAAAGCATCATTAAGACAGCCCTTTGGAATCTCATGCTGTTCTTCAGCAGCAAGTTCAGTGACATTCAAACCTCTGAAATCCAGGAGATCATAAAAAGTTACCGGAAAAAGGTCAGCGCAGCTGTTCCCTCTTTGGCTACCAAAGGAATTATCAACATTATTTTCAATTGCATTAACAGTGAACGCTAGGAAGTTTTATTGAAATATATCCACAGAACTACGATCATAATATAACACAATCTGAAAATTGGCGTAACTACAGAAAACTTGTGGTAATATTGCAGAAAACCAGGGATTATTATTGTGTATGGATTGCTGTTCCATTTGCCTGTAACCCAAGAAAAATTTGTATGCCTGTTTAAATATTAAATATTATTTCAGACCTGACTTCTGTCAACAATAAAACAGACTGATTTCCTGGCCATGAAATTTCTTAGGAGCAAAGCAGGATTTAAGAGATACTCGCATGCTTAATGAGGGGTAGATAATTGCTAGATAGAATACTATGGGAAAGAGTGAAGAAGCTGTAAACTGTGCCATTGCAGTAAGATGAATATTAATTCATCAGCTATGTGGCTGGTTTTGATCAGTAGGCTCAGCATTTGACCAGCAGGTACCAAGCAGCTCCTATTCAGTCAGGTTTTGCCTTAGCATAAAGACGGATATTAAACACATGAAAATATGTAACACGACTTCCTGAATTGCGTGCATTAAGAATGCAGAGTTCAAGTACACGTTATAGATGTACTGGGTTAGAAAGAACAGATTTTAAATGTCTTGACAAGTATCTTACCAACGTATTTCTTGTTTTTCAGAGATCTGAATGCCAGTAAATTCACCATTCTGGAAGGACAAGAGAGCATTAGGTTCACAAGAATGCTGTCTTCAGAAGCTGCCTGAGCTGGAGGGGGAGGGAAGCAAGCAGGTGCCCACGCAGCTGATAAACTGATATTTTGTCTTTACAGAAATCCTCAACAAAGAACATTCTACCAGCAATACCTACTTTTCTGTATCTGTGAAAAATCAGTCCAAGTTTCAAATCATTTATCTAATCAGTTCAGAACAAATGCCTGAGGCCATGACCTCACACTCCTCTCTCCCTTTCTTCTTTTTATTTTGCTACATCCTGATCTCCTCTGGTCTTTTAACACACCACCATCAGGGCAAAACTTTCACTAAATAAGAAAATAAACCCCGACAATCTACTGTCATCAGAACTATTTCCTATACGCCCAGCTAGTCTTCGTGCCTGTGGGCAGAGTCAACTACGTGGCATGCATCTACCCGGAGTGCCCAGCTCTCTCTCAGAAGCACTGTCAATAGTGCTTCCAAAGGGATAGAAGGTGACGTGGACTCGCTTAAGTCTTAAATGACTGACTTTCCAGTCACAGTCATTGCCACAGCCCGAGTTTCAGGCCAGCACAGAGTGCATACAAAACTGGTCATACAACTTTACAATAAATAAATAAATAACTTCATAAGGAGCTGGACTTTAGGAATAACTTGTTTGATTAAATTTTGTGTTTTGCTTATTAGCTTTCTGATGTCTCATGAAGTTAGGGATTGCAGTTTACTGGATTTAAAAAGAATTTAAGTGTATAAATGGATTCCAAGATAACTTAAAAATATATTGACCCTTTAGGGCCATTTGAAGACTAACTATAACTTCTAGCTCATATTCTGCTACAGTATGTATCAGTTTAAAAGACAAGCTTTAGTAATCTTAAAACAGCTTAACAACATAAAGTTACTGTCAAGCATGTAAAAGATGGGCTGCTTGTATTTCAAAGCCACAGCTCCTAGAACAATTGCTAACATAAAATTCTGGATGCAGCATTTATGAAGTAACTTGGAACGGGAATACAGAAGAAAGCCTGAAGAAGCACATGCATGCTCTGTGTGCTCCAATTGATACATCATACTGTACATGACACTGGTAGGTTGCCCAGATTAACAGATGCAGGTCCTCCTTCAGGGAGACTGACATGACAAATCTCTCAGAATATGATGCCAAGAGTCATACATGAAACTTGAATGAGCTTAAAGAAAAATATTTCTCTTCAGAATAATTTAATGAGCAGTAACCTAAAACTTTGATGTGAGAATATACCTATAAACCTTATGTTTGGAAAACAGTTCTGATGTTTTTTTAAAAAAAGAAAAATCTGCTGACATTCATGGTATGTTATTACTATATTCAAAACTTTGCAACTTAATCAGGTGCAACATTCTTTGTTTAAAGAAACTTCTATTCCTGCCAAAATTATTCACAAATTTAAGTTGCTTTTGTAGCATTTTAGGAACATAATGTTGAGACCTCAACAAATAAAAGTTAATATCTTCAACAAACTATTTCCACTTACTCCTTGCAATTCTGCAGCAAACCTCATTTTGCCTTCCTGAGGGATATGCAATCCACAACTATGTCAGAAGAGCAAATACACACAACAGTTACAAAGAAGGAAAGGAAATTGTGTTTTGATGCCAAACTTCTCTTCTTGCTTAATTGTCAAGAACAAAAACCTCAAGTACATTCAACAAATGGTTAATACCGAGTTGATAAAACTGTAGGATAAGTCACAGTTATCATCAGCAGCAATAAGGCCTGCTTATGGTAATGCACTACTTAAACTGAGTAATTTTACTGGGTGAACAGTGGGATTGCTCAAGAACTGGAGCCTTTAGGTGAGGAAAGTACGATCTGCTGTCACGTTTTACTCATCATAACCTGTTGCTCCTTTTCCACTTTAGAGGCAAACGTGCTGCATTGAAATGCATTTACCTGTAAAACAGTTCCATCAAAATTCAGTCAGGAGGCTTTCACACACACCAAAGGGGAACGCAGTACAGAGGACTCACTGCAAGTCTAACTTTGGTTTCAAAGCCCTATCAGATTTGTCAGATTTTAACAGTATACTGGCACAGCTATTAACTTCAGGCCATAAATTAACAAAACTCACACCTGCAGCCTGATCCTTTGATTACAGCACCTGCGCCTGCCGAGATGATACGGCTTCTCTGGCTTAAAATTATATTTTCTATTCTGCTGTGAGCATTTAACATACTGAGTTCCAACTAAGTGTATAAAACTGTTTCACAGCCAAATCTTCCATATTCAGTGGAAACAAAAATCCAGAGAAAAATACCAAAGAAGATTAAGCTTTCCACCACTTCTGTAACATCCCCACTGAAATGGCAACCTATGACACAGTCCAAGCTGTGTATGTTTCATAGCCCTAGGGGACTCTCAAGCCATCAAAATTTCATTAGCCTCACAGCAGTCATAGTACCTTCTTACGTTGGACTGCTGACCTCCCTATCAATAAATAAATCAGCTGTAATCCTTTTGAGTGACTAAACTCTTCTTTGAAGTTGTATCAAACATCAGACGTTCCTTGCATAATTTTAACCAGTAGAAAATAATGTCTTTTCTAACATATTTACAGTCTTCACACACATGAAAAAATAAAATAAAACTCTCAGCTCAAGGAATAAGTTTTGGCATACCATAATCAGGCATTTTGCTTTTTTAAAAATTGTAAAAATGAAGTTTATTTAAAAGTATACCAAACCTGTTATACTTCTGAAGCAGTCACCTCTTTGGTAATGTAAATACACGACTCTCTATAAAAACTGTGTGTGCGCATGTGTGCATATATAAATTTGTATTTTTAAGATCATTAACCTAGGGTTTTATGAAAGACTTGACAGACTCTGTTTCAGCATAGACATTTCAAAAGGAAAATCACAGGACTGCTCAACAATTTATTCTAGATGGCTTTGCAGCTGAAATATCAAGAGTCATCCAACAAAGTTCACTGCCAAAAAGAGGTAAGCAAGTATTCCTCTCCTTCTCATTCATAACTTGCCTCAGATTCAAAACAAGTTTTCCAAGCATGAGAAAAGACACCTATGAATACCGAGAGCTGTTTCCTCAGGTATCATGCAGCATTAATCCAACACAAAAAGGAGGATCCCATCTGAGACAGTTGTCTTGCACAGACATCTTCACTTAGAACCAGCCACCAAAGAAAAGGCAACAGGCATGAATAATACCAAAATATAGCTATATTGGTTTTGTCTTCTCAAACTTCAGTTACAATAATAAATAGGTAGGACTAAACTTTATGGCTTGTAGTTTAAAATAAAAGTGCATTTTATTTTTTTTAAAAGGATTACCATACATACACACCTACACTGCTGTTTCCCACAATGTGTTACAGCTATTGCCAGAGGATAGAAATAAAATTTCTGAGTTTTACGCAGCTGAGCAGACAGGTTTAATCAATTAATAAAATTAAGTGTAAAGATTTAGGCAATAGCCATCACTCTGATACTAATTTTTATTAAATTTTCTTTATTTCTCTTCTGAATTTGTCATATAGAAAGTCATGAAGTTAATAGAACAATCATTTTAATTCTAGTAAAGTTGAAAATCTGCAAATGAAAAGAAGTTAAAGATAAAATATTTTCTAAGATTTGCGCATTTAACATTTAACATCAAATTAGGTTCTCTTTATAATCTCAAGAAGAGGTAAAAGATTTTGAAAAGCTTTAAAAATGAATCAGTCAATTGATTAACCTCTTTTCACTTAAACACTAAGCATTATAGAATGGTGATTCCCCATATCCTACAAAGCTGCCTATTAGATTCATTTTTTTTGCAGATTTTAATTGCTAAGCAATCCAGTCTCCCAGGCACATCAAAGGCCACATGTCTCTCTGCACCACAATTTCAATTGCTCTCATCAAGTAGAAAGTTTAAAGCACAATCAAATTTGTTTTCCAATCACATGAGCACCGTTATAAGCCATTCTTTGCATTCATTCATCCATTCTAAGATTCTGCAGCTTTTCTAAGATGTCTTCAAGAAGAGTTTACAATGAAACCTTTCACTGCAAGCTGGCCTTGGGGATCAACTTATTTAGCTGTTCCTCAAAGGGTAACAGGTGACATGGCCTGAGACAAAACAGAGCTAATCTTTTTTGCGATTAAACTCTTTCAAAATTACAGCTAAGATATCACACTCAAAGCTTGCATTGCTTAGGACTGATAATGAATATTGACTTTTCTAGGAGGAGGAGGAAAAAAAATAAGGTAAATAATTCAAGGCCATTCATTCAATGATTTAAAATTACCAGGTGTCAACCAAAACAGCAAATAAAATATAGATTTATATATGTGCATATGCGCAAGAACTTACCATTTTCACTGTCGGACTTGTTTTCATGTTCGGTATCAGTCAGAGTGAGGGCTGAGTTGGAACGGCTCGACAGACAGGAACTGCGCCCTGATTTGACCCCCCTGCCCCAAAGTCTCATGGCATGCTCTGGAGACATCACTCCTTCATTTTCAGTATCAGCATCTGACCCTGCACTGATAGAGTAACCTCTGTGGGGGAGCCCCATTTCCGCACAAAATGCCAGTCCTCGACGAGTTGCTGGTTCGCAAACTCCTAACTGCCTTAGGGTAAAATTCTGTCCTGATTAGGGGAAAAAAAGATAACAAAAGGTGAGAAATTTTTTATTTTTTTTTAAGAACCTAGAAGTAAAAACTCTTCACTTGTGTAATTGTCTCAGGTATCACACACGGTGTTTTGTCAAAACTCCACATGTATTACAATCAAGTGGATTCTTTTGTCTCCAGCTCTCTGTGGTGCCCCTTTTCATTCGTATTGCACCTTAGCACTGTTTTGTCAACTGCTAAAACATACCAAAAGTGCTCCTGCAGAAAGAATCATAACAGACTCTGTAAACTAAGAAAAGCCAATTCAGCACATAAAAGGATTAAAAATAAATGACAAACTTTTAAAATTTGTTTTTAACTCTTCAAAGCCTGAAAGCAGTAACAAGATACTTGTCAAGATTATATTTTTTTATTTTCTCCTGGTTAGAGGCCAAAGCAACAAGCTACTTTCCTCATACAGATGCCACCTAATATATGGAAAAACTAAATGGGAACCAAATTCACTCAGTCTTTATTGGATCTCTCTGCCCTACTCTAATACAAATACAAACAAACAAGAACATGGTCACTTGTTACCTGCAGGGACTACAGCAGGGTTGTTACTTTTTGTGCCTCCATATTTTGAGAAACGTTTTGAGCTTTTACTGCTGAAGCAGAATCTGCATTTTAAACAGACTTTTAGCCTCTGTTTTGGGGCAGAGCAAGAGACATAAGTGAATCCCAAATGATTGTATTAATAAATTAGGTGCAATAAACTCGTGGCACTTCAATAACTTAAAGTATCTAAATTATGCGACACTCAAAAATTATTGCCTTTTTAATGGCTGTGTCCTCATCCTACTTTTACGTCTGTAGATTTAAGACATTTTATGATATACAGACACTCGGCAATCTCATTTGCATGCCTACACCCATAATGCTTTTCCACCCTAGCCCACAGCTATTTCATAACTCTAGGAACAAATTAGAACACACATTCAATTTCTGAACCTGACAGGCATCCTAATTTCTCCAAAATTAGTCATTTAATATAAAAATGTTAGTAAGATAAGTAAAGCTTCTAATACAAGAAGAACAGAATTCTATCAATCAGAAAGTACTAGAATGCAGAAGTGTGAATACAGAATTGTAAATAATCCCTGAAATATTAAAAGTTAATGCCCTGGCCATTGACTTGTTTTAAGTGAGCCAGTTAATTATTTTATTGCTGTGGTCATATGAAGTTAGCGCTGTAAGTTTCTTTGCAGTCAGAACCATAAATGAATTCTGACAATGACTTTAATAAATAATGAAAATTTGTACAATTAGGTACAAATCAAATGGTATTTATTATGCAGCCGTGAGTAAATACTTGAATGAAAATACAGCTGGGGAGGTAAATATAAAAGGAGTAAGCATGTCTATGAATACGTCTGAACAGTGTGAAGAGTTTAAAGAACAGGGGATTACCATGCACACTGATAATATCTTGTCATTTTTTAAAGCTCTCATGCCATGTGAATTCTCAGGTTTTGTGAGAGTTGAAACTAATCAGAGAAGCAAACAGGCCAAACAAACCGCCCAGTGGCAACAGGGTCAGAGCTGAAAGTAGTGAAGTGTCTAAATGCTTATTATTTTGCATTTTGATAAATATATGTTAAGGGTGGCAGTCTAGAACACAGCTTTCATGTGTTTGGTACATTATTACATGAAACTACATTTTCAAACAATTGCCTAAAGTCAGAATTAAATACAGGAGAAGCCCACGTGAATGTCTGTATGTATACAGGTGTACCTACACACAATGAAGTAGCTGAGGTGTACACAGTAACACATGCAGCATGTTATTGGTTCTAAGAGTAGGGTTTGGGAAAGTAAAATAGAAAGAGGTATTTTTGACTGAAGACAAGGTTATTTGAGTCAGTAACAAAACTGCCATTGACTTCAATGCTACAAGGTGTTATGCTCACTATCCCCACAACCTCACAGTGGTGAGTTCTGGAGGCGAGGAAGGATGCGGACAGACTGATGCTGCCTCTTGAGCTACAATCAGACCAGCTGCAACGGGTGAGCGTCAGCACTGAAACCTGCAGCTCCTTGGCCAGCCTGCACCACACTGCAGAAAGGACCTCTTTGCACTCAGAGAATCACTCAGGAAGACATCTGTGTAGACACATCAATTTGAAGACACTTCTCTCCCACCACTTTTTTTTTTTCTTCATCTTAAGCAAACTATTATTTTTAAGAGAAACTACTTCAGGCATCCTCTGTGATCACTTTCTAGGAGAGACAGTCTCAGGCACAACATACCACCTTCTATCCAATGGATTTATTTATTTATTTATTATTTAAGTCTACAACAGCCTACCTCCATGTAAAATACTTTCTTCTTTTCTCCCTTCTTATGAGATGTAAGAAACCCAATATGGCACGTCACAGGGCCAGAAGAGGGGAGCAGGTTTGTATATTGCTCTCCCACCACATTCAATATATTAGAGCTCTTCACTACACTGAGGAGTTTTACTGCATAGCCCAGAAACGTTGTAACAGCTTTAGAAATATCAGGCCAAATCTTCTGAATTAAAGCTTTCCTAAGAGCTTTACTAAGAGGATTGTACTCAATGTAAAAGTTAGCTCCACAAATGAAAAAACCCCACAAAACCCAAATCCAGAAGTTGACATGGAAAAACATGTTTTTGTTTAAGGAATTTATATCCCAAAGGAAAGCATACATATGTGATACAAAAATTCTACATCATCTTAAGATTCCAGAGCAATGAAAGCAGGAAGTCTTCAAGGACTCAGGGCATGCTGAACACAGCTGGGATGCAAACCTAGTGGGCAGCAGAATAGTTGGGGGCTTTGACCTGATAATGGACAGTACTACAAAATAAAAACAAAAATTAAAAAGAAGGTTGTAGGAGCTCAGGGGAAAAAAGAATATGAAGAGAGGATGCTCTCCTCCTTATGTTCTTAAGAGTTTCTAACCCGTCGAGAATTACTTTAATGTGAGGGATTTAATCGTCAGTCTCTTACACTATATACGCATTTGCAATTTCTTCCACTGACAATAAGTGTCTCAACAGTTCATAAAGACTTAAAAACAACTTGGGAGTTTGTAATGAACTTACTCCTAAATAGAAAATGTAGGTACAGAATAAACAGATAGGCATAATGCTTTGTGGGTCTTTTTCCTTTCCTTTAAAAAAGTACTAAGTGTAAAATAGAAAAAAAATTAGACACAATGTTTCAAGGAGACTTGTCCTGGAGACACCTTTGGGGGTTTTGGACTATGTGGGATGATGTATCATGAGGTTAGGCTTTAAAAACTGACAATAATGCTGTTTTCTACCACTCTACCATTAGCTACTGCATTTCTCTTGGCTAGGAATATCAATTTATGGGTAGTGTAAGGAATGCTGACACCCTCCATTTCTGCAGACAAGAACAAAATTACTGTGATAATCCTAAAAATAACTTTCAGGAGTTCATGCAGCAATCATGGTTAGAAATACAGCATTTGCCAACAGAAACTATATATATCTGCCTGTTATGTGGTAGCACCTTTCTGTGTAAGCAATGATCCACCTATGATTGGTGTACCTCCTTAACCATATTAGTTAAATACATACAAAAAAGTATAGCAACATAATTTTAACACATATATATGTTTTGGGTCTTGTTTTTGTTTTTTTTAAAGAAGAGTGTGTGTGTGTATGTATTTTTCTGCCAGAATCACACGGATTGCATTACTTAGGAATGTAATTTTTCTTTTCTTTTCTTTTTTTTTTTCAGTCTAATCAAATACTGCATACAAGCAAGTTTGACACACACAGAAATTATGTATTATTTTAGAAAGTCACAAGTTAACAGCTGGAATTAAATGGAAACCTGCTGCACTTGTGCCACGTTTGTTTCCCTGGCCTAAATTGGGGAAGTTATTCAAAGACTTCCATAATAACTTAAGCTCCAAGTTGGAAATGTTATCTGTGGAAATGGGTTTTTGAAGAGGATTACTAAACAAAAGAAAAGGCCCCATGGTTCTTTTGTTGCTCTAAGTTGGATCTATACTGAATATATACACACAGATATTCTCTTAAAAACCATGAAAAGAGGAAAGAAACAAACAGAAGAAATGAACAAAAACTATCCAAGAGAGAATTGTCAGCATCTCCAGACATCAGCACTATCCTTAGTAATTCATTAACCACTGATAAGTCGACAAGTCAGGTTTTAGCAACAATAGACTATTTTGGAAAAGAGAGAAAGGAAAAAAAAATAAATACAGAAAGCCTCCAAAGCATCTGGCTACTTAGCATAAAAATACACCCATACCTACTTTTTAAACCAGAGGAATTATAGTGAGTGCGTTTGCTACACTGGTTTTGTCGTAACAGGCTAAACGTATTACCAAAAAGGCAGAGGTCCCAAACCCATCCCAGTCCATATTCAAAATTCTGTTTAGTTTGTGTTTCTGATGAAGTTTCATGACAAGTCTGCTGTCCCTGCATTCTTCATTACTTGTCAGTCCCCTTTCTAACCTATTCTTTCATTGTATCTTGCCTTCTTCTGTTTGCCTGTAACACCTTCATGTCATTCAAAAAATCACACCCATTTTCCCTTTAATCACTCTGTGAAAATGCATAGCAAAAATGCTTATACTAAACTTAGAAAAACTGTGAAACAACTAAAGCTATACAGATGCAAAACTATGATCGTAGTCCTTAGGAGAACCAATCTTCTCCCTTACATCTCCTCGACTCCCTACTTAATCCTGATTATTTTTTTTCTTTTTTTTTTTCTTTTTTTTCATTAAAAGAAGCCTCATTTATTTAGAAGGCAAATGAGGAAAAATATTTTTCTCAGGTTTTTATGTTTTGTCTGCGGACTACAGCATACAAACATGTCCTAGTAATACAATGATTATCTGATAAGCTTATTGCATAAGCAGCATTGACATCAAAGTGTGATTGCAAGGACCATGCTGTTTTCTGCTATTTTGATATGGGAAAAGTACTTACTTCCTTTTCTATCCACATTTAGACACTATACAGTGGACATGTTTTTCGTATTTGAAGCTCCTTACCTGAAGCTCATTCTCAATACCTCTGAACACTTTCTGCAGGGTGGAAGCTAGCATACAGGGGCACCACATCTTTGAAATGCTTTACCATTCTGTCCAACCAAGAGCTCTGTACTACTGATATGATGCAACAGTACCTTGCCTTCCTATCTCATGCACATGACAATTATGAAGGAAGAGCTGCTAACTGCAAATTGGTTGGCCTGTTCACTTTACTAATTCCTGAAAAATAGAAGTTCAATTACGTCCTAGTCACAGGTGGAAAAGGAGCTACATATATAACAATAGGCAGCACAATGGTCCCTTCTGTTCTTAGGGCACTAGCTAGTCACTACAGGACCACTGAGAACATGGGGTAGATGCCATCCTCCTAGATGATCAAAGCAGAGCTGGACTGGTTTAGCAAGAATTCCATGCAATCCTATGAGATCTTAAACATCATTTACCTTCAATTGTCAATTCTAGCTGGCTTCTTAAGGAAAAATGTGTGACTTCTTTGTAAATAAAATACTTTTTTTTTCCATTTATGGGGCAAATACAGTGCAGCACACTTACAAAGGTGGCCCTTTGTAAGGAAAGGTCTTAAGAGGAAGGACATAGAATTGGAATTAAATGTACAGTAGAATAGCACATTTGCTGGAAATGAAAAGACAAAGATTTTGTAAAAGAATATAGCAAAATAGAGGTTCTGGATGATCTCTAAAATTCTGATAAGAAGTGTAAAATGCTGTCTCCAGAAGTCAGAATGTTAAGTGGGTAGAATACAATTACACAAAAGAAAGAATGAGTAATAGATGTCATACCACCCATTCTGTCACACAAACTTCACAATATATTTACTAAAAAGGAGTTTTCAAAGCTGTACTTGCACAGGTCTGTTTGCTAAGAAGCAAGGAATCACAGTGAAGAATGACAAGTAATGAGCTTTGTCTATGTTAACATTTTTTCTTTCTGATTTGTCATAGCATTTTGTTATTACTTCAGCCTGATTTTCTCTTTTGTTTTTTGTTTGTTTTTTTTTAATTATCTGTGAAATTTAAACCATCCTAATCCACTGTATCACATTTTCTTCCTGTTTTTAATTCCTGTGTTTTTCTCTTCACTCATCACAACCTTCTTCCTTGTTACCTCTTAATCTCTTTCTTGACCTTTCTGCTCTATTCACTTTTCCATCTTAACCTCCTCTTCTTGTCATTATCTGATTACAAGTGTAAGATCTGTATGAAAGACAGTTGCCTCTCCAATATATCCAGCAAACTACACAATAACAAACAGCATTAAATTATACTAATTCTTAGCAGCTGTGCATACAATTTTCAAGTGCTTGTTATTCTGAGCAAACATTGACCACACAGTTCTCCCCTACTGTATGGGCTTTCAGAAGCATATGGGGAGCCAAGTCACGGTCTCAGAGACTTCTGAAAGCGTTACTGCGAGACACTGAGTTCTCAGAGATGCACTTACTGTGCCACTCTTGGTTGAAGAGGTTTATGTAAGACTCAAAACCTGAGTCAATTCTACAAAAAAAACCCCACACATTTATTGTTCTGTGGGAAATACAATATTTCAAACCTGATATTTAAATAAGCAATGTATTTTACTAGCATTAAACTATAGAATCACAAGGAGACATTGATTGAAGTGCTAGCCTTGGAAAGTTTTATTTTAAGAAACAGAGCAGAATCAATGCAAATCAAACACGTTATCTTCCTGCCACTGGTTTTCCAAATTGCGGTTCAAACATGCAGACTCTTCTGTGCAGTGACTTTATTCCCTGTTAGGCTTGAGGGTGGCAGGAGATCCTCAGTACTAATCCACATACTAGAACTGAAGCAGCACTTCTTAATCCAGTATAAGGATAAAGGACTGTTCATCAAGCCCTTCTGAAGTTACCACAGAGTAAGATTAAAGTCAGCTGAAGATAATTTCTGTGGATTTAAAAAGAAATAACAACCCCGTAAGTAGCAAGGAACACAAAGTCTTGATCATGACCAGAATGACAGTATAGACATTTTAGGATCCTGGGACCAAATCATCAACATCTCAGCATCCATTTATTACAAAATATGAATAAAGCCTAAATTTGATAGATGTGAAGTAAATATGACCCAAGGGCAAGCAATGTACAGATGATGGATATCCAGCCTGCAAAGAGCCTACAACCACATATCTGACAGGTATGAACTGCCACATTAAGGTCAGTATGATGCTAATGACATGACATACGGCTTGAAATGGGGAAAGAAGATGAGGAGGAAGCAGGCAGCATGACAAGAAGCAGGCAAAATAGAGCTCAGGCTCACTGCTATTCCTTCATATGGGGAGGAGAGAAAACTCTGCCCTTATTTCTGCCTTTCCATGAGGGAAAGGCGTGTCTGCCATCACAAGAGAGCGAATAGACCCACAGAGGGATATGTGTCTCAGCATGGTAGAAAACTTGATTATTTCAACAGGCTCTGAACTGGTATAAAGAAAAAACCCTACACACCTATTCAAAGTAGTCCATACATTTCTATTTGTAGGATTCCATAAACAAGTATTCTACATGCATGGGAATCAGCTCTGCAACAGACAGAATGAAGCACTCAGACCACTGCTGTAGGTAAGTGCAAGAAACAATGGAGAATACGGTCCCAATGATTTCTGCAGAAATGAAAACCTCTTTTACTCCCTCTCTCACTCATACTTTCCGTCATACCCCCCTCCCCCAAAGGGTTTCCATCCTGTAAACCTCCATAATAAATATAGCACAGCATTGTCTTAATTTACAGTTTCTAGCAAAATGTCCATTATGCTGAAGAAAGGATTTACGAGTCAGACGTATTAATGGCACTGCAAAGCAAAAAAGCAGAGACACAAAACTGGAGGCAAACGCATTTCCTTGGCTCTGCCATTTCCTTTTTCAGCTTTAATAAGAAGCTCAGTAACACTGAGTACTGGCTCTCAAACCAGTCAAGTTGTGACATATTACAAACTAATTTCAGAAAGTATCAAGGAACTTTCTGAGGAATTATTCCTATTTTACATCTCTGCTTCCCTTCCCACGTTTATTTGCCAGTGATGGAATAAGCAATCACTCACAGCTTGGCCCACAGCCCTGACTGTCAGCCCTAAGTCCTAAATCAACAGACAGGACAGACAGGACTCTTTAGCCTCTCTCATTCCTCCCCTCTCCCCATCTCTAACTGCACACCTTTCTAGTTTTATCCTCTCCATAGCTGTTAACACACTGAAGTAATCTTTCATAGCCATGCATGTGATCCATGTACCTCACCAGTCCTTGCTTCAGTTTTTATTATGAACAGCAGGAGCACATACATATCAGTATATGAGCTACAGAAAGATACAAGAGCAATTACAGACCCTCTAAAGTGTCTTCCTTTCCATGAGACCCAAAGTCCTCTCGAAGGCTCCTTGCTCACCTTGTAAATCCTTAATGATTACGATCAAGAATTTAATTCTCTTATTTTGCAACTGGACTAATCAAAGACAAGGTTTTCACTCCATGGACGAAGGCTGTGTAGAAATGCCTGATCAAGCAGTCTACTGCCAATAACCAAGGTTGATTTCTCCCTGGAGAATCACAATTGCCCTTTGTCTCCAGATCCGTAGCTCATCTACAGACCATCACCCACATGGGGCCAATTTCAACTAGATGAATACCTTAGAGCAAGTATGTGTACCACTGAGTGTGAGCTAAATATACTTCTAATCATATAAAAGTGAAATGTTTTTTTTAGTACCACTCTGTAGCTAATAGAATAACTTTAAAAGTCAACAGATCCTTATCACCTGGAACCTGAAAACCAATTAGCTTCTTATTGTTGCTTTAAGAAGTAACTAGTATAGCAATGAAAGATGATAATATTATTTAGCACTTACAGCACTTTTCATCTTCAAAGCATTTTGCAAACATAAACTAATTAATCTTCCCAACATGCCTGTGAGGTGAGTAAGTGTTATTATTTCTGTATTACACAGGGAAAAAAAAACACCTCTGGCAGAAGGTTATGCACGTAGCTCAAGGCCACAAAATTATCCAGAACATACTGGCACTATTATGCTGCTTACAGAAGTTATCCACTCATACTGGGCAGGTACTGCAGGTGGCTGTGTTTTCACATAACAAAAAAATATCTGTTGTGATAACAATCAGGACACTTCCTGCACTGCGGCCCGGAACGTAAAACACTGACTCTAATAGCTGCCTCAGATTTTGAGAGACAGCACTTGCCGTATCACTGAATGGTAATTAATTTGCTCATCAGACCACAAAGTCACTTATATATCACTCCATATCATCTTGTAAATAATCTGCAAAGTAGGCTGACTCAGTTCTATTGAGAATCACTTGCCTACTCAATAGTCACAATCAGCTCATCAATAAGGCACAGGTAGTGGAAGGTCAAAAATGGTCTTACTTACCAATCCTTCCACTGCTTCAAGCAGGTAACTTTAAAGAACTCAAGCTTTAGGTTTAAAAACATGACCATTGAAATCTTTTAATCCTACAGTTGACATTTATGGTGACTAAAAAGACTAATTGTTTTGTTATCCAAAGTACTAATTTTGAACAGCTAGTACTTAAAAGCAACAGACTTTGGAGTCGTATTACATTAGAATAGAAGCTGCAATTAATGTTTCAGGTTTCTGAAGTCTTAAAAATGTATCCCTGACAGTGTTTAATATCTTAAATAATAAAATAAAATTGTCAAAGCATATATACCACTGTTTCAGGGCCCTCTTTTGCTGAATGGTAAAATTTTTCTAGCACCTAAACTAATTGTCATGGGAGTGGCATCTGAACGATAGCTATGATAAATCCGCATGGGATTATGTACTGAACTTTGCTTTTCAGCAGCCTGATATTGGTGATCCAGACTATTGTGAAGGAAAATAATTAATTTTCTTTGCTTGTTTGGTAAGCTCCTCTCTTTTTGCAGCTCCAAGTAGTTATTAGGGCATTTAATCTAATTTAGGAACTTAAGTATTCTAGAAGAGTAAAGGTAAAAAAACACGTATACAAGTACTTTTTCCTGAAAAACTGAAAGGGATAGCATGAAAATAAATTGATGTTGGGGCTTGGCTGACAATGAATTGTTCTGATTGATAAACACAGTGAACTCATTCTCACTGCTAGCTAGAAAGACCAAATAACTTCACCTGCAGGCTAAACCATAGTTGACTCAACCTTTCAAAAAGTAAAAATTTAACAAAACATGCACTACTTCATCGAGTCTTCTATTAGCAAAAGATGTCCTGCAGCACAGCTTTTCAATTCACAGCTTTTCAATTCACACAGTTAGCAAACAGTGTTGTGATTATTTTGTATGAAAATATGAACATGCACAACTTTGCAGTGCCTCCTGTTACCTGTGCTTATGGGCCAGTCTCCCGCTCCTGTGCAAAAACTCATTGATGTGATGCGTGGATCACTCCGTAAGATCACTATACTGTCCTTCAATAAGAAAATTCTTTGAAATACCTCCTTAAGAGGTATTGCATATTCCTCTCTTCCCCTTTAACATGTATCTAGTGGTAAATAAAATACAGTCTTTGCATGCCTGTATTTTTCTTACTGACTTAATGCACCTGTATTAAAAGTTTTTCAGTTCTTGTGAGTCCAGGTTTGATCCATGATCTCCTTCAAATTATTTTCACATTGCTATATTGTATCTTCCAATTATTTATTCCAAATGATATGTTAAAAATACTACTTACTTCCTATATTTCTACAATCCTTCCCTCCCACTCCATAGTTGGGTATTTTAGCATAGCAGTCTCCTACGTACATTATATCACTTCACACAGCAGTTTATTTTTGTAAACACAGGGATTTCTCTGTACAACAGAGAAATTCAACTTTGTAGAGTCAGCTTTAATTCTGATTTCAGGAAGATACTTGGGCATATTCCAAAATACAAGCACTTAGGTTGCTGAATTCACTTACAGAAATCAGACATTTACATCAGGCTGCTCATTATAGTTGGATACTTCGAAGCATAAGAAAGTAGGTGTCTTCTTCCTCCCTAGCACATAAAGAGCAATCAATCATATCATTACACCTTGGAAAGTAAAGACTTTTTCATGGTGTTTCATCCATTGTCAAGGATGATATCAGGTATCTTTGCAGATATGCAATATAAAATTAAATATCTAGCTTAAAAATACTTTTAAAGAAAAAATCTCATGGTCTTCATTTACATGGCTAGGTGCTGAGTTTAATTATACACAGGCTTGCCATTTTTTTTAATCTTATGTGAGGCTTAACAAGAAAGTGAAAATAAATAACTCAATTAGAATTTCTAAAAATAGTAGGGTAAATAATCCTCATCTAAAGAGTTTAAAAACAAAACCCATTTTGCAACAGATGAAGGGGCTAGAGAAGAAAGGGAAGGAGATCACAGTAGGTCTTATCTCTCATCGATATTACCTGAAAGCATGTTGTCTAGGTGGAGTTGCAATTTTCTAAACAAGCATACCTGCTCTTCCAGTCTTATTGATTGAGTTTTAAAATTAACAAAATAATCCCAGTTAATTTCATGTTCAAATATTTTACTATATGTTTTAAATGCTGTTTTTAGAATTACAATGACAAACATGCATATTTAGGCTCTTATTTCTAGTTACACAATTCATCTCAAGCAACAGAAATTCAACAGATGAGGAAAAAGACTCTGTGACTGGAACTGACAATTAGAGAACTTTCTCTCCACAAGCAAAGATCTTGTGGGACAAACCTACCACTGAGCAGGGCACACCTATCTCCTATGGCTGCATCCCTTTCTGAATTCCTACCATGGCATTTTGGGGAGCAGGAAGTACAAAAAGTGTACTGAGACAACTTGGGATGAAGAGGTGGGTAAGTTCTGATCCATTAGCAGAAAGCTTTGAAGGGCTTTAGTCCTTTATCAGCCATAAAAACACACTAACATTTTTAAATTGTGCCACAATTGAGAGACTCGAGAAACTCATGTAATTGCTCCAGTAGCTTTCCAGTGGACACTGGAGATTTGGTATTTTGCACAGTCTGGGCAAAAAAAAAAATAAACACTGGTCATGATTAATTTAAAAAATTAATTTCCAATTGAAGGTATCTATTAAAGCTTGCCTTTTTTGCTTATAGATTTATTTCCTGTTGATTTAGCAGGCTAGAATGTAATTAGATTGTCAACTAAGCCACATACCTACTCTATTTCTAGACAGAGGAAAAAATAAATACAGCAACACATGTTTTATATTTTATTTAAAAAGCTTTGGAATGACCTTGAGCACCTTTTCCACAAAATGCTTCCAATGCCAGAAGCAGTAAATTCTCTCAGTCAAAGATGAATCAAAGGAACACACTGTCTAAGACTGCAAAACAAGCCCTTTATAAGCTGACCCTACCAAACCTGCAGGTAGTCCCCAAAGGTGCTAAACCAGCACGCATTAGAGGAAGTCAATAAGCCATACAAAAAGAAATGAAAGAACAATGAGGAAAATCAAACGGGCACAGATGGCAGTACTGAGACCACTGAAAGGTGAAGGCGACACTACACATGCCAGACTGCCATTTTAGGCCTACAGGTGTGTAATTTATTGCATATTGGGCAATAAGTATTAGCTAAATATTATGTGCTTTTCTGAAGAAAATGAAGAGGAAAAAACCCTGAGCCCCAGCGCACCGTCACATGTGATATGCCAGACTACATAATTCCTTCTGTTTCATTACTGCTATTTCAAAAGAATACTACTCTATTCAGGCAATAAATTCATTAAATAAATGGTGCTTATTTGGATATCATTTTGTCACTAGTACTAAGAAAGTGCAGGTCTTGGAAAACTTCCTCTTGATTTTGCCTCATTAAAGTAATGAGGTCAACGTGACTAGTGACTTAGCTAGAAAGCAGTGATGGAGTTTCAACATTATCACAGAAACCAAAAATACAGAGCAGAAAGCAGACAGACTACAGTAGCAGCAAGTCTGAGTTACATGAGCCTTAGAGAAATATTTTTATTTCCCTTACAAACATTTGTAGGCAAAAAATTTAACGCCACCTGCTCAGCTCTAATTTCAATGTAAAATTATTGTACTTGAAACAAAGAAAAACCACCAATGGGGAAAAAATTGTAAACGTTTCTAAAACTAAAACTAAGGATTTCCTCACAAGGAAGAAGCTTCCTTTTTCTACCTCTAAATCCATTCTTGTTTTCTCAAAAAAGAGATCATTTTATATAGAAGACTGAGCAATAGGTTAACACAGCTCACGGCCTAGTTTTATCCTTTTAGATAGCCGAGCTGCTGCCCTTCACACATTTATTAACCTATTTTTTCTCCTTATATTAAGCAGTTTAGTTGTGGAAATTTAGAAATGCCAATTTCAGAGACTAAATTTTGAATTCAAAAGTGATGCGTAAGTGCTTAACCCTAACTGGAGGAGCCAAGTGTAATCTCCCAGAATTACTGTGGTCCAATGGGACCTCTTCTGTTCAAACCCTCTGCTCAAGTGTGGTCAACTAAGCCACATACCTACTCTATTTCTAGACAGAGGAAAAAATAAATACAGCAACACATGTTTTATATTTTATTTAAAAAGCTGCCCAGGACCATATCCAGTCAGGTTTTGAGCATCTCCATGGATGCTTAGAGCTCTTACGTCTCTTCAGTCCTGAATTCAGAAATCCAACAGCGAGCTCTAACAACCTGTTAGGATCTGGTTAGGTATCATAGATAGCCACTAAAATAATTCCCAACAAATCTAAATGAATTAATCGTGAACTAATTTACCTTACCTACTGTACAGTGTTCTATTACTGCCCTTGTAAGCTAAAAGATAAAGGCACTGAGCTACTGTATTATTCATACACTCATCCACACATACTGTGTTTCCCCCAACCTGTTTATAGGGCTTGGCCTTCTCGGAATAGTCGTATTTGTTTATTTTGATTCATTTTGAAACTATTTACATTTTAGGTATATTGGAATGATAAACTTTTGGGCAATCTGTTAACAAGTTGAGTTTGGGGGGGGTATAGTTTTTAAACTGTAAAGCCTGAATACTTCACACTTGAGTCTGCAATGTTGTCACTGACTCATTGCCCAACATGGGCCGTTTACTTAACCTTCCTATGCATCATATATTACTTAGCTCAAGGATGGCACACAATGCTTTCCCATCTTTGTAAGGCATTTAGGGAGATACAAGTGAAGTGTACTATGTGTGTAGAGTATTACTGAAACCGATGAAACTGGTATAGCAACATACTCTTCCTGCAGCAAGAATGCTTTGTTACTTGGTACTAATGAATTACGCACTCTGAATTAAAACATCTTGCCTACCTTGTCTGGTATACTCATCTGCTTCTCTGTGGACCAAGTCTTTTACCCGGTTTCCATACAGTAACCTAGAGGAATCATGATCAAAAGCTTTCAAGGTTTCACTGGAGCTGTAAGACTTCTGCGTAGGCACTCTGCACTCCTCATTTTCTGCTGAAGAATTTGTATAGCGCCGTTCCTTGTCCCGTCTGCTCTTTGTCAGGGAGCAATAAGGCCTACGTTCCTTCACATCCATACTTCATTCCTTCTCTGTGCACATCAGTCCAGCTTATTTGGAAGTCTTCTCTACATTCAGCTTACATTCACTTGTAACAAAGTTAGAAAGACAATCACTGAAAAAAAAATTAGAAAGACAGAAATTAGAATTCCAATTAGAATTCCAATTAGAATTCTAATTAGATAATAGAATATTTAGAATATTATTTATAATAATTTCTAATAGTAAATTAGACAGAATTCTAAATAGAAAATTAGAAAGACAACTGGCCAGGTTGGATGTGGCTTGAAGCAACCTGGTCTAGTGGGAGGTGTCCCTGTCCGTGGCAGGGTGGTTGGAACTAGATGATCTTTAAGGTCCCTTCCAACCCAAACTATTCTCTGCTGTGTTACAATGTTCTGTAATTCCTGTGATTTCTTCCTAATTGTCTGGAATAGAAAGAAAGATCTGATATACGAGGGACGAGAGGCACTTAAACATTTGCAAGACTTCCCAGAGTTCCATGAACTTTCTTGTGAATGACAACACAGTACTTCCCATTTTTATACAACAGATTAGAAGATCAGAAGTAGACTGAGAACTGGGTGGAAACTGTAGTTTTCAGCTTTAAAAAAGTGTTACTCGCCTGAAGCCTTATCTGTAGATAAGTTGTTTTCTTTTTCTGAGAAGGATTCATGTTTTAATAGCAAGTATGACTTCCTTCTTGTTGTCAGAAACTTCTGGTTTTAACCACTGTTTTTTATATACAGACTTCTACAACTTTTTTATTGTCATTTCTACTCTATGAAAATTGTTCTCATCAAGAACATACACGCATGATTTCACAGCAAGCTACAAAAAGATTACGGGTGATATGCAGGAAGACTTCTCCAAGGCAGTATATTCTATATAACTTGTACTAGAAAGCAAGTAACTGACAGTCAGAAATAGTTTTTTCTTCCCTCAAGTTTTAAAGGAATATTAAAGTAAGAAATTTATTACTATTCTATTTATTTTTATTTACTGTTTCATTCTACTTAGTTTTCAAAACAAGGCTTCATCTCTTGGGTCCAGCACACTTAACCAAAATACCTACATTTCTCACAGAGTAAGAAATAGTTTGGAATTTTTTTTTTTAAAGAAGTGTGCAAAAATAAAATAAAGAATATAATTTGTAGCTTTAAATAGCTGACTAAACATCTAAATGAAGGACATTTTGGATGATTTTAAAACTTTGCAACTGCAGCTGTTAACTGAGGTCTTAATGTTTCTTATATAACTCCTTACACATTAGGATTCCCTCATTGGCCTCAAGGAGAACTTTGTTCCCCTCAATTTAAAGTACTTAAATACCACAAGTGATTATTTTACAAAGTACTATCAGTCTAGTCCTTTGTGATGTAGAATTAAAATGACAGTTTACAGCACAAATCACAAAGCAACAGCCAACTCTATTTGCACTCTGTTCAGCTAAAACAAGGATGCTTTAGAACTCTTCACCTTTTTAATTTTAAACATTTGACATCAAACAAACTAATTAGTTGTCACTCCTGGAAAAAAAATCAGAGATTATTTAATTTACTACAGAACTGTAATTCAAGTTTGTGAGTGGCAGCTGGTCTTTCATCATTCTGTTTTGAAATTCTCTGAAAAGCTCTTGCATTTCTTGACTTGTGTGAATCTCATTTCAGACTAAAAGACAAAGTTAAAGCCTTCCACTTAGGCAAATTCTCTTATGTATTTACTACATTTTCAGATGTTAAGTGGTTAAAAAGAAACCAAAATACTTGTACATGATCAGAAAAAACAAAGTTTCATACCAGAATAATGTATCAAACTTATGACTACTTAGATGTCTGCAGGCCCACATAGTACATCTTTTTAATTTATATGAAACACTGGGATTTTAAAATATTTGATTAACTAGTGAACGCAAGTTCTCGCCATGTAAGAACAATTTTCTAGACGTTGTATAAAGTGTGTTTTATTAACACTAAACTGAAAATAGAATAGTAATAAATTTCTTACTTTAATATTCCTTTAAAACTTGAGGGAAGAAAAAACTATTTCTGACTGTCAGTCATTATTAACAGATACACACAGGTATTCTTTTGCAGTGTAAAGACTTCATGTGGAAGCATATCTCCCCTTTCATCTAAGCATTTCAAGACTTTAAAGGGCCACTAATTCCTAATGTCTCTAAATTGTGCCATGGGAAAACTGACATGCACTATTCATCATTGAAGATGAAACAATTTTGATTTTTTTTCCAAGTTTTTTTTCAAGCTCCTTTATAATGTTAAAAAACAAAAACGCCAAAACCTTTCTTTGCACAATACTTTGTTGCTACACAAAGCTAAAATCCTCCAAGATTTAATCTATGCTGCAGCATGAGGAAGTACTGATCTGCTTCCCACAGAAGTCAATGAATTCAATAAAAGTTCAAAAGGCAGTTTCCTGGGTTATCTATCGCCTCTCCAGGCAAAGAATGAAAAGGTTAAAAAATTACAATCTGTTTAATAGTACCACATTATGGAGACACTTTAACAGTGATTACACTGCCACAACAATTTTTTTGTGGTCATTTAAAAAACAAAAATCCTGTAAGATACAAGGACCTGATCTTTCCGAATCTGGCATTATACAAAACACCTGTTTACCTTCAGTAATTTTTGACTTTAAAAATTACTCAGTATCCCTCAGCAAGTTTTAGGAAACACTTATCATCCTCAAGCTCATGCTTTACTTCATCAGTAAATTAATAAACATATTTGAAAGAAGGAGACAGACTAAAAGCTATCTTAAAGATCTGTCTACAAATAAATGTTTTCTACCATGCTCAGAACACAAATAGAAAGACACAATCATATTTGCAGAATACAGAAAGAGACATCAGTGTTAACATTTAAGTTGTAAGCCAGCACTGACAAGTCAAAGGAAGACTTGCAGATGGCTTTATGAAATCTGAACCACACTTTCTCTTAATATTGTGAGGGGGATGTTTTACAGTCTCAGAACTGTGCAGGACTTATTTGTTCCATCATGAATTCTCTCTCCACCCCTTTTTTAAAAAACACCCCTCACCCCCAACTTTAGAGAAGTATTTTCAATTATTGAGAACAATATTTAAAAAAAAACAACCCAAACTGTCAGTTACTGCATCTGCTCAGCTCCTTTGTACAAAGGCTGCTGTAAGTAAAATACTAACAAGTTTTCGCACTCAAATCTTCAGATTTAAATGAACCACCGTTGCACAAATTTGAACACATTTCACTTTTATTCTCCTGTTTCCTATAACATAAAAGCTGTATTCCAGGAGGAGTTACCCGAATGCACTGACTAGCTTTCTTTTGCTATGCCTTAGAAGAAGTTCAGATGAAATATTGGTAATGAGCATAATACAAACTCAAGGGAACACAGCAACTAATTTGACGCATGAACAGTTTTTTTGACAAATCAGATTAGAATTTTAAACCAAATAAAATTACATTTATTTTGTGACATGTCACAAAAACATTTGCCTTCATCTGCAAGTAATTTTTGCCCATATGTCAATATTTATGGTCCACAAATAGCTTCACTTCAATTAAATGAAAAAATTTTCATAGAGCAATATTTACAAAGCTATTGAACTACTAACTCACCCACTCCCAGAAGGATGTCAAAACAGCCCTGCTAAGTACTGTTACATGTTGTATTACAATGCTAACGTGAAACGGCCTGCATATACTGAAGAAATATTAAAAAAAAAAGCTTTCACTGGTGCATGCCAGTACTTCGAGATTCTGTCTAATGTTTTTCCAAGTATGAAAACAGAGGATGCTCATCTGTGCCACAGAGCATTGGGATCTCCCGTGACCTTTTCAGTGATCTGTCCAATGATAAAGGCTCCTGGATGGATTAAAATGGGAGTGTACACTCATCACCAGACTGACATGTCAGCTCTTATACAGTCATGCCCACCCCATTTATGTACGTAGCTTAGCTGATTGCAGCCGCAGTCAGACTTCACTTCCCTGATGTCACTCCAGATTTTAAAAACAGTTCAAAACCATAAATATGAGATACCTGTTTTTTAATTAATACTTAACATAATTCTTTTAAACTTAATTCAGATGGGAAGCAGGGGAACCAGAGAAGCATCTCTTGTACATGACCAGATCACTGGGACCACAGGGCTCATTCTGTTATGCGCCAGGCTACTTTGAAGACCTCTGGTATTATTACCACGTTTAGCACAATATTTAATTACCCAGTCAGATAAGGTATGTACAAATAGTAATTAAAATAATCAATATGTTATCAAAATTTTCTTTTACTCTAAGTGCTGTAGGAGAGTCTGAGTGTAAATACCAAAACTGAGCATGAGGCATATCCACATGTAAGTGTCGAAGCGGCTGTGGGAGCTTTGATGACTGAAGTCTCAGATACAAACAAAGCTGACTGACACAGCAGCAGAAGTTTGACACTGTATTTAAAACTCCCCAGGACAGCCTTTCAGCAATTCTTCTTAATCACTTATTACAACATGAAATAAAGTCACTGTAGTGAAAAGGAAAATACAGTTACTTATCTTTTGTTACAATAAAAAAAAGCCTCAACACTAAAGCCCTACACTGCAATATAGGAAAAGTACAACAGACATAAGATGTAGTATATATTTTAATTGTCAAGATGTAAATGAGACTTTAGGGTCATGTTAGAGAGCGTTACCTAAAACACTCTGATACAACTTTAGCATGCCTGCAGGCCTTTTAAACTGTTATGGAAAATTATTGCATTTAATCCAGCAGCTTCAACTCCAAGTTCCCCAAAGGGTTATCAGAGTTCGGCAACAGGATGGCAATTCTGCCTAACACACATAGCGCTCCCTCCCTACCTTTCACTCAGAGAATCTTCTTCCAGCATTAAAGCTGGCTCAGTGAACACTAAGTGAACTGATGAAGGAGTCTAAATATACATCAATATTTTATGCCCTTTGATATATAAACAGTTACACAGGCACAAACTAGTAAAAAGAAATAAAACATGTTTGTTAGCAAAAAGAGGTAATTGTATTGAAAGGTTTATGTCACTACTTGGGTCGATTTATGAATCTACTGAAGTGTGTATTACATTGGCTTTCAACCTGTTTAGTCATTTTAGACATTTCAAAACATACAAAGAAAACCAGAATTAGTTCTGAGAATAACAAGAGCAAATATTTTAATATGTACAGTGCTGGAATAGAAAAGGTTTAAAAAATGAGTGTTACAGAAGAACAGTAACAGAGTACGAAATACTGTTATAAGCTGGCCAAATATGCCCTCTCCTACTCAGCCTCACAAGGAGAAGGAACACTAAGGAAGGCAGAACACTGCTCAGAGCAGAGACCTTCTTCCCTCCCCAAGGCCAGCAGAACTGAGCTGGGAAAGGAACTTACATATTACATACCACAACCTTCCCCCCCAACACCTAAATCTAACAATTTAGACATTCCTAAGAACAGTAGCATTCCCAGTTGCATTGAAAAGCCTGCATTATTATTATTGAATTACTATTATTTTTATTACTAATTGCTATTATTATTAATTAAGAATTATTGATCTTTCCACATTGATCCCTTAATACAAGCACAGTCTGAACAGTTGCTTAGATTGGGAACAAATTCCTTTCATGATACACTACTAAATAAACACAGGCAGTAAAAGAATTGTAATACTTTTGGGAGAAGAAGCAGGCTCAAACTTCTGTCTGAAATAAAAGCAGGGGATTCTATGGGCTGCAAGTCAAGATGGTGCCTATTCTCAGCACTGACAAGAGTTACTGAAAATAACATCTAGATAGTGCTGCTGACTAGATATATTAACACAAGTTCAATTATTTTCATTTAATCATAATTTCCTTTTAATCTGTAATTTTTTATTAATTTAGATATTACATTTGTTACTTTTTTGCACTAGGTATAGTACTTGCAAGCCTTTTAATAGCTAAAGAACAAAGCAAATTTAGCTGATATATGTAATAAGTAGATTAAAAAGCCTAAGTGCGATATGAAGAAATCAAAGAGAAATTAAGAAACTCTCCTGTCCACAAAAAATACTCACAATTCACACAACTAATCACCCATAAAACCCATTACAAACAAATATTAAGGAAAACTCTAAAGGCATAAAAGAGTGATGAAATTTCCACTTCAATGGCTGATAAAGTGAGATATGTCAGAAATCAACTGAGCTGGAAAAATGACACTTTGAAGAGGTGCTTAGGATGATCTGTAGCCACGGTGTGCCATTAGTCAAACTGATGACTCTTTAATACATGGATATTTCAGGTCATCATATCTAGAAACTCACTTCTTAATATTAAAAGTCTGTCTTCCAGCATAGAAACTAGCGACGATGCGTCCGAAGCCAGCATTCTTAAGGGGAAATGGGAAACAGATGGCCTGCCAGACAGTTCACAAACTAAAATTTTTAAAAAAGCCTCCTTAAGAGACTAACAAACCCTACACTTCAGAATTAGAGGAAAGGGAAAGGGAAAGGGAAAGGGAAAGGGAAAGGGAAAGGGAAAGGGAAAGGGAAAGGGAAGACCCATAAAAAAATATTGCATATTCTTCAAGCATTTTTCTGCATCAATCAGGGGAACAGAACACTCTGATCTGCCATCACTACAGGATGTAATGTTAATAAAAAGTTGCTTTATATAGCCTATCAAAAAATCTCAACTTCATTAGAGACAGAATAAACAACAAATAAATGTATTCTATGTTCATTATAAATGTTTCTTGCAATAAAAGTCAGGAAAATTAGCAATATAAAGAGTTCTGTGGGGTCCTGGTTAGTCATAGAGGTTAACATTTGCATACCAATTTTGCTGCCATTACTTAAAATTCAAACCCTTGGCTGGCGGGGGGACATGACACACGAGGGGGACAGACGGACAAGGAAGAGGGAAAGAATATCTCATGCCTTCCCTCTTATGGGCAGAAAGAGATGATGCACTGTCTGTAATGCTGGGAGCGGAGGGAGTACTTCTCTGAATGGCATTTTCCTGTGAGGGTACCAAGATGGTAGGAGCAGCATTTGAGATGAAGCTACAGCTATTTCTGCTTGCTGGAAGACCTCCACACAGCAAGGCTACAGACCTTCAGAGAGAAAACTGAAAATAGGCACGAGTCAGCTATGCACAGATACGGCCTGGGGCTGTGCTGGCTATTAAGTTGCCAAGCAGGCTCTGCAGAGGAACACAACTTGCAAGGAGGGAGAGCCAAGACACTGGATAATCTCCTCTGTGAACAAGAACAGCTTCTTCAGAGGAACTCAGTACGGGGTTACCCCAACAATTTCTGTTCCTCCTTAGGAGGAACAGTTTGCAGGAACTGTCATGAACTCTGATTGAGAGGAGATGTCTGACTCTAATTTGAGCACTTTGAATAAGGTGGGTTTTCTCTTGAAAAGCTGAGAGAGCTAAGTGAGAAAGGGAACATGAAGACTGAAAGAGCAAAATAATGTGGTGTGCTCCTGTAGGGAGAATGAGGGTGAGAATATGTGATAAAAAGATGGAGAGGCAAAGGCAGCTAGGAGAACAGAAATGCTGCACTATAAAGAAAAAATGAACACCAAAATGAGCTCAGGACAGAAAGTGGAGGGAGACAGAATAATTAGCACCCAGTATGGCAACACTGGGGAAGAGAAGTTATACAGCAAACCTAGAAAGAAAGAAGAATCTAAGAGGAAAAACTGAGTGGAGAGGAAGAACAAAGTAAAGTTCAGAAGGGAGAAACTTTGTGCCTTGTTTACTTCAAAGCAAAGTAAAAAACTCTGAGGGAGTCAGCACTGAGTAATTAATTATTCAGCAGCAACTAGAAAGGCCTAAATACTTTCCTCCACTGGTTGAAACTTAAAATTCATCCTTTATGCCATCAACTCCTTCCCTCCACTATCTTTTTGACAAGATTTTTCCCTATCTCTTGCTCAACCTATCTCAATGGTGTCCTGATTTATGCAAGTATATTCCTTTTTGAAGAGTACATTCCAAGTTTACTTCTGTACCTGCTCAGAGCTCTTCTGCATTGTCCTCTTTTGTTTGGGAACAAAGCCACAGAAATCTAGGGATTTTTAAAACTAAAACAAGTGGGATTTAGAACCTGATGTAGGAACAACGTGTAAAAAGCCATGAGCATTGGCAAAGGTGCAACAGTCCTTGAGTTCCCAAGCAGAGAGCACCGCACAAGGGTTTCTGCATCTCTGTTTGGAATGCAGCTTCAACACCTGAATGGGCTGTCGATCACTCAACTCCCCCTTCAACAACTCAGAGCTGATTTCAAACAATTGAGAGGAGTGAGGTTTCAAATATAATACATCTCTCGAGTCACTATAAGGGAAATGAAGTATATTGCATGTGACACGCAATAGCTGGGCATACAGTCACAGGACTGAGCTGAAAATATCATTGTCAAGGTGTCTGGAAATGAAAGGAGGACCTGAGAAAACTCCAGTGGGAATGTCCCTGAGGAGAGGGAAGAAAGAAGAGCAATGGGTAGGTGCTATAGCTCTTGCAGTGGTCGCAAGACATGGGATACACATGGACCAGCTGCCTTGGTTTTTGTGCATATTTCCTCACAGTGAAAGCTGAATTCCACATAAACAGGAGATATTCACAAGATTTTTCTCCTCACAATGATCTGACAGGTAACCAGATTTTTCAGTCCCAGTCATATTATAATTAGGATACTGTTGCAGTCTGGAAACCTGGAGACTTATTAGTGACTCACCTCAATACGGAGTTACTAGTAAGATGTATAAGGCATGCTGACAATTTTTTTTATGCTCAATAACTCTGTTTCCTTGAAACTTATCCCCTTGCCCCTCTCTCCTCTCAACCTTCTCAAAACAGCAACAAATCAAAAACAGAGACAAACAAGAGTCCCAAACATAATGAAAAATCCCCACAGAAATGAGGAGTACTGTATACTCAATCCTACCTCAACATTAATTTATCACTTCTAACACCATACAGTGAAAATTTATTAGCTAATGCCTGCATAACACGCAGTAAAGCATTGTTTAACTTGATTAAGTTTACATTAGCAATCCCTACTATTGTATTTAACTATCCTGTCTATTCAGACTGTATCAGCTGTCATGTCTTCCTCTACACTCCCCAGGCTCCTGCTTCCCTCTCTGCACAAGCTGTACCCTCCTGTCACAATCTTTAATTGTCTCTCCTACAGCACTATCCAACATCAGCATACAGTAAAAGCTGGAGGTTGTTTGACCTGCTGAATCTCTTCCTTCCTGTAATCCCTGTTCTACCTCTCTTTCAAACCACCCCTTTCATAGCATCAGATTTTTAGCCTCACCTTAAAGGTCATACAAAAACTTTTTGTCCTGTAATCACTGCATTCCACTCTTACCTCCAAGGTTTTGTTTCCGATTTCAACAGAACTAAGACTTTGATTAGGGCAAACAAAAGAATAATGCATTTTGAAAGTAAGTTCTTTGGCTAACTATGTGAGACACAAAATTTCCCACAGTACTTAGCAATTTTGTTCAAAGGACCATGTTCCTCTCTGAAAGTGTCCACACAGCCTACTCTTGCACAGTGCTAGCTGACTACCAACCAAGATTGTCTCTGGTAACAGTATTTAAAAAATAAATTATTAACCTTTAATAATGCAAAGCCTCCTTCATGAAGCTGGGGAAGTACCCAAAGAACTACCTCTGCTGACCTCCTCTTTTGCTGGTATGAGTTACCTGTAGGTAAGGACCCAGCTGTGCTTACACATGCTGTCAAAATTCTACTGCAGGGATGCAGCAGAGCTGCTGCTGGCAGAGCCCAATGACAACACCTGGTCCACCGTGCTCACATCTCAGAGAGAAACCAGTCTCAACTTGTAAAAAATGCTTCATTGCCAGAAGATCCGAATTTTGCAAAAGAATCATAAGCTTCTACAGTAAGTGTTGAGCAGCTTCACATTATGCTTTTGCAAGGGAGGGAAGTTGCTTCTTCAAATCTTCTTCAAGTCCTACTTAGGATAACACTCAGAATTTCTTAGAACAATCATTAATTAAAAATCCTTCTAACTAAAGTAACAACTTCAACAACAGAGCTGAAGGTGACCTTTAAAGGATGGGCAATGTCTATCCTTTAAAAAAGTCTCACTAAAAGAAAAAAGTTGGACTCCAAACACGTGGACAATTAACTCTAACTGAACAGTGAAAATATTTGACAATTATTAACAAAATCCCTTTTGATCTAATATGAATTTCTAGAGAAGCTCCACAGTTCAGTTATACCAGAATTAACTATCCATAATTGTATTTCTTACCAAGTAAGTTTAGCAAGCACAGGTGCAAGACTGAAAGCCAGGAACACTGCAGGCTTCAGCTTATTTACAGGACGAGGCAAAGCACAAGCAGAACAAGGAAGAGAATCTTTCCCACAGTGACAGTCAAGATGCCTCAGACAAGTCCATATGGACTACCTGCGTGGATGAGCAGGTAGTTTAATTTCCAGTCTGCTTCAAATATTTCCAATTCTGTTTTAATACAAAAACTATCACCAAATCATTATTAGCGTGGCCTTACAACTAATATGAAACTATTTGTGATTTTCTTACTCCACAGTTAAGGACATGAATGCCATTCCAGTATAGGCTCTTCCAAGCATTAGCTTTTTCCTGAATTGTCTTGATACTTGTGATATTTTTTGTGGGAACAAAAAGAGGGCAGGGGACACATGAGAAGGCAGGATCTGGAAGGTTTCTTGATCTACACAATGGAGCAGAGGGGTTCACGTCCATCCTAAAGTGAAGGACCCCATAGCACAGTAGGAAGTCCTAGAAGTTACCTCAACTGCTTTAGATACATTCAGAAGTATTTAAACTTTTAGGAAAAGTACGATCTTTCTCTCCTAATCCTAAGGGGTGGGCCAGGACTAAGGAAATGCAGGCATCAGGAAAGAGAGAAAATGACTGGCACCTGTACCTGAACTTGGTGGCATCAAAATCTTGCCCCTATATTGGCACAGCTGAGGAGCACACTAAAAAACTCACAGTACTGAGAGGTCCAGTCTGTACAGGAGTTTTGCCAGCGTAGTTGAATTTACTAGAAGCCATAGCTTAAGCTAGCAAAATTTATGGTGTAGATGCAGCAATGCTGACAGAAGAGTGCACTTTCAAAACCACTGATGTAGATAAGGCCCGAGACTGGAGCCGGTCTGATGAATATCACAGGCTCTTAACGCATCCAGGTGAAAGGGTTAGCACACCCAGAAGGGTGAATGAAGGAAGGGGTTCACGCTGCTCGGCTCGCATCTCCAGATATACTCATCTTCTGGGGGGGTCTCATTCAGATGGGAACAATGAATAGGCTACTCCATGCCTCCTGTTATAGACTGCCTTGTGCTGCACATAGCTGTTGGGTAGGATTAGTGATAAAATTTGTGGGTTTCTATGAAGCAGGTGTCATAAAGAAAAAGATTTAACACAGGATATACACCAGTATTTGGGGAGATTATCTTTCATATGGGGGAAAAGTAGAGATAAAGGAAATCTTAATATTCCTTTACATTGGTTAGGATCTCTGTATAACTGAATTTAAGTATATGTAATCAAAGAATGCTCACACACAGACAGCAAGTAGAGCAAACAAATACCCCAAACAAACCTGTAAACACCAAGCACAGCTGTAATAGAGGAAGACAGACTTGCACGGAGAGTTTGAAGCATAGTGAAAGAGACTAGAGCAAAGCAGATAAAAGAGACATTGGAAAGGTGAGGAGACATTTTATAGCTCTGTGGCCTGACTAGGCACATAACCATCAGATCGACGTGCAGATTTTGCTTTTCTAATGCTTAAAAAGCTTAATTGAACATTACAAAGCTAGTGAAATGTACATGTGTGAATATAAATAAATATACATATGTTACATATATGCACATAAATATAAAAATTAAAAACACCTATGAAGGACATGTTGTAGGGAAAGTATTATTAGAAGTCATCATCTTTTGAACCTAAAATAACAAAACCAACTACATAGCTAACCTAAGCCAAGACAGCTTGGGAAATTTATGTTACTAATTTGACTCCCTCACCTCTTCAGCAATTGTACCTTCCAAAAAGCTTTAATGCTGATAATATGTCTCTTCACAGTAATGAGTTCTTTATGGTAAAAGTGACCAAACCAAGATAGCCACGGAGTACTGAAGGAAAGGGCAAGGCAGAAGTGTTCTTATCACTATGGAAGTTCAGTTTTTTAATAGTCTCTCTTCTCTGTCCCCTGAAAAAAAAGAGGAGAATCTCTCCCATACAAATAAACTTGGGTGGAAATTGTTAAACGTAGGTGACAAAGCAAAAAGTCAAATGTGCAAAATGCCATCACACGATAAATTCTACACCGGTTTTGAAGCTAGAAAAACATAAAACTATAATTGTCTCCAAATTCTTTTTATCTATTTGTTCAATGAAAATGAAATTTATCATGGAAACAAAAGCAGCATCATTAATAATAGTGAAATGTTGTTAACTATGTATTGCTCAGTATTGTCTTACCTGTATGTCCTGCTGTCCCCACAGGGTTATGTTCCCATGTGCCCAAAAGAGAAATCAGTAGCTTTTGGCAGAGGTGCCAGATTTACCAGGAGTTGCTGCCTCAGAGAGGAAAAATACTGCCTATCAGCAAGTCAAAAAACATTGCTGTGAGACTGCATCTTCCACCCCCATTTAAGCATTTAGTTACCTTTCACAACAAGGCAACAGCAACAAAAACACTTCTGGCTGGTACGTGACTCTGCTTTAAAGGGTACTGACTGTCCTACAGAATTGTTAAAATTAGAGACTGTGTCACAGCAATTCAGTAACAGCGACAATATAAGGAACTAATGAAGCAGTACCTTGCCTCACTAGGATGTCAGTCCTGAAAGCTCAAGCATACCAGCTCCGCGTGCACCACGCTTGTGATAGGACACAATACAGTTTTCTTAGAAAGCCATCTGTCAGTTTCAATTTCTGAATGCCTTATCCATAAAATCATGAAGCAAGTTGGCTTCATCAAACGAGAAATAATTCAAATTCGCAAAGGACCGTTTGCCAGAAATCCAGTGATAAAATTCTAGAGTCCAGGTTTTCATGCAATGACATAAAAAAAGACTTGGGAGTCCTCTGAGGGAGTCTATGTTCTCCCTATTGACTGAAGATGAAGCCAACAGGATTTGGCAGATGCTTACAAGAAATTCAGTTAAAACTTATTTAAAAAAAAGAAGTCAAACAGAACAGCTTTTCTTGTTTTTTAAAAAAAGAAGATGAAGGGCAATACCAACCATAACCGCGTTCTCTTCCCTCCTCTCCCCTTTGCAGATGCTCTCATTCAAAGACACATCCAAGAGAAGCAAACCTGTGCTCCAGCAATCCATAACTGAACGGGCCTGAATGCAGTTGGTATCATCCCACGTTTCTGCTGAAGCTGGGCCTTGGTGTGGCAAATAGGAGAGTCATGAAGCCAGGAGAGCAACACGGAGTTTACAGGGTTTGGAGAAAGTCAGAAAATTTTCTCCTTAGACAGCACAGCATTAGCTTATTGCTTGCATGTACTTTATTCCATCATCAAGGAAAAAAAATAATATTTTTTAGCCATGCTTAAGCAAAAAGTTTGACCTGCAGCTATTATTTCAGTCAGCCTGAGTGCATTTGGTAGTGTTGACCAACACAGTTGGATTTCAGAAAGCTTTCATCTAATTATATTTCTGTATATGAAGTAGCCCAATAAATACAATTCTTGCCAATGCTAGTGAATGACCATAGGTTTTGCACTGACCTGGCAGTGCAGGGGTCTCAGGACCTGTATGGGGTTGTCTTGACCTGAGCTGGTTTTAACAGCTGCCAGGTGGTTGAGCAATTATTGCCTGGTCTGCCCTTAAAAATACCATGGGGAAAGTTTGATGCCTTGCAGTAGTCACTGGGTAACAGAGAGAAGTCCTTCATGTCAGCTGAGGCTGGGGGAGGCTTTGGGGCAACCTTCAAAATCTGAGCTGGGAACTGATGGAAATAAAGCAGGATACAATAGAACACAAAAACAGCCCCAAGTGGACCAAGACGGAAGCCAGCCCCATTATGAGCACCATGCTTCCTGTGGTGAAGGGCAGGGAATGCTTGTGGCTTCTTGGAAACAGCCCCCCACATCCGCCAGTTTGTTTCCACCCTCACAACCCAGAACACTGGAAGGGTGAGCTTAACACCAAAAAGGGGTAGGTACTGGGAAGTTTTGTTTGACAATTTTAAATGTATTATTAAAGAGGCTTTCCTACACTACTATGGGCTATCCAACCGTTAAAACATCAACTGGACTACTAGGAAATTCTTAGTTCTTTATCTATGCCATGTGACTTTTTATCTTAAGAAGATTCAGAGTGTTTCAGTAAAGCGTATCTTCCCATCCACAAGGAATAGCTTTTAAAAGCAAATAGAGAGCTATAAACCTTTGGAAGTTTTTTAAAAACTTGGGTTCCTGAGACCTGTAGATCATTAGCTCTCTTGACATTTTCCATTGCTTTTTCCTTACTCTCTCCATATGCAAAACCTTTGTCTTTAGTAACATGTAATAGAGAGTAATAATAATAATGGATGATGCCAACACAAGTTCTCCTTTGGACAATAGCCTCTGATGTGGGTTTGTCATAGGACACTAATGATATGCATGCTAAATCATGGCATAATTATTACACACTGCATCCACATGCTCACTTTCCAAATTCTCAGTAAGTATCAATAGCTTTTAGAACAAAAAAAAAATGAAGAAACTTTAGAGAACATAGTATTAAATCTGACCTACTAAAATGAAAGAATTTGAAACACTGTATTGTTAAAAGCTAACTACTTCAAGGAAACCATAATCAGTCTGTATTTAAAGTAGACAAAACCCTACACAATTATCAAGAAAAGCCTTACCTTCTACCACGTATCAGTTATAACCAAAGCAAACTTACTGCCCATCTTTGTTTGAAGTATATTTTATCACTATGGGAACTAGTTTATTTGTTTAGATGGATACGTAATTTACACAGCTAGTACTTAAATTACAGGTTAAAAGATCTGCTTTATTACTGTCACTATAATTGACTCACAAAGATTATTTGCTGAAACAGCAAACCATTTTCAGGGACCTTCTTTGTTCCACTACTGCATAACACCTGTGATTAATACTAACCTTTATTTCAACACCAATCTTTATGAAAGCAAGGAGAAAATATTCTCTCTCTTAATCCTTTGGAAGAAACTGCCCTCACTTCCACAGACCTTAAATACCCAAATTCCCAGAGACAGTTTTGTGAAATGAATCCTTTCATGAGCTCCAGAATCAGGCATTTTCACAAAAAAAACTCCAACCTCTGTGTACTCTGCTGCTGCCACTGTTGCTACGATTATAAGCTTTCAGTACTGTGAATAATTCAGAAATTCATCTGTCCCTTTCAGTGTAAAGACAATATTGAGAGAAAAAGGTCACTTTTCCCCCCCTTCCAACCACTGACTTTTCCATCCCAGCACTGGTCTGATCGCATGATATACCTAGTGTTTGACATACATCCCCTAACAGCATCTTAGCAGCAGTTAGTCTGTTTAGCTTAGAGTACAAAAACAATAGGAGCACAAAGGAATGACAAGTTTCAGTCCTCATGTTTGCTATTTCAGATACTTGATGTGCAGTAGACCTATGTTTAATCACAAAACAGACAGATGCCAGCATATGTATTGTAACCAGGCAATCTGGTGCTGATGCACAGGAACAGCGGTACTTGAAAAACATTTATTAAAAATAAAGATGAGCACTATAATCACCTGTTTTCCAAGGACTAACACTTGAGAATACTCCCCTTCAGGCCTTTTTGAAAAGATGGTAAATTCCCTGCCACTTCCTCTTTAATCTTGTGATTAACAAGTACACTGGAAGGCTGTCCAATATATACACATACAGCATGCAGTTTTATTTGAAAATAGTATTTTTTCAGAGCAAGACACACTTATGAAATATAGTATTTAAGGGATTGATTACTGTTTATTACTTGAATCTTCTCCTCCCTTAAATTATAACTTTATTTTTTTGACCAAGAAAGCTTATTTTAAATACCTGTGCAAAGGATCTGTATTATAATGAATGCTTCATTTTCCAAATGATGATTTTTTAACTTGAAATTTTATTGAACTCTAACACTCACCCAATTGAAGGCTGGTGCACTGAACCACAAGTTTGTGTTTAACCATGAAGAAAGCTTAAGTATTATTTGATACTAAAAAAAAAATCTGCCAGTTAATACAGCAGAGCATAGCATCTAGGTACTTTTACCCATCTGTTTCATTATTTTCTTCCTCTGCCTGAAATCAACTTGATGGTCAAGGAAGACGACCACTTGAGAATGAAAGATCACAATGCTTCCCCTCTCAAATAAAAAAAAACCCTTCCCACCTCTCAAATGCTGCACATCTGCAATCTCTCATTATAAACATCCTGTGTAAAACTGAGCAATCCAGACAGTCACAGTGCATTCTGAGTCATTTTGTATGACCATCTCTGCATATCTGGAAAAAATTAGATTAATACCATGTGTAGGTCTAGATTATGTTAATTAAAAGATTCTAATAAACACGTATGCTCCTTTGCACAATTCTAGGGTAAGAAGATATTCTTAGGTATCTGTTAAAGGGAGCAATTCAAGCATCTGTTGTTATGGTAGAATTTACATATACTATATATATTCTAAACAATACAGCAATTTTTACAATCTTCAGAAAAGGAATATTTTTTTTTTTACATTTTTTTTTTTAACTTGAGGCAGGTATGCTGCCTGTATATTTGACAGAGAGGGAGAATCCTTGGAATACTTCAGATGAGCAACCGGTAGGCTACTCTCCTACCAATTAACAGAGCAGCTACTGCACTTATAGGTGGGAATGATACGAGCTGATGTCCAAGAAAGGCAGCTGCAGGCTCTCCTTAGCCACACAACCTAGAGAATCAAAATCATATTATCATTTAGGTTTGAAAAGACCTTTAAGATCATTTAGTCCAACCATAAACCTAACACAGCCAAGTCCACCACTAAACCATGTCCCTAAGCACCACATCTACGCCTTTTTTTAAATACCTCTAGAGATGGTGACTGGACCACTTCCCTGGGCAGCCTCTTCCAGTGCTTGAAAACATTTCTGTGAAGTAAATTTTCCTAATATCCAATCTAAACTTTCCCCAGTGCAACTTGAGGCCATTTTCTCTCGTCCTAAACATACACTGAAGTCTTAGAAACCAGCCTGCCTCTTCAGGACAAAATACCTGCCAAAAGGCCATGACAGAGTAAGACAGCCAGCATACAGGAGGCATATCTAGAAATTCAGACTATAAGTTCAGCAATTTACTGTAGCTATTTAGTTTTTATAAACACAAGACAAAAAGAACAAGGTAAGCTTAACATAGACTATGTTCAACAGATAAATAGGCACAGTAGCTCACATTTAGACCAAGACTTTTAACTAAGAAATTAAAGCAATTGACTCCTTTATCCAAATGTTTTGTCTCAAGCCAATAACAATCAATAATACCATGCTCTGTACATCTTTTGGTGATTTTCCTTGTTGGAAAGAGAGTAAAAGTTTGGGTCTCTCCCACTTCTACTGGTGAAGAGGGGAAGGAAACTGAGCAGCAGAGAGGAAGAGGTGTTTCATTCAATCCAATGAATTTATTTAAATTTTGACCAGCAAGTTTTACTGTCCTACTCAGAGCCTTTTCTTTCCAGGCTCCTGTGATGAACACCAATAACCAGTGTTCACGAACATGATTTTTTTGGTGGACTTGCTTACTACCAGTAAATTTCAGGACATATCATACTGAAAAAGGCAGGCAAACAAAAATGAAGAGCTAAGAATTTATCTTCCACTGTAAACAAGAAATACTAGTTGGTGTAATGACCAGTGTCATTTATTGTCATTATTATCAATGACAATTCATTTATTTTGTTATATCCCTCATACCAGTAAGCATCGCATACCAGCAATGCAAAATTTCTAATTTGTTGTTAAAATACAGCCAGCCCACATGACAGAAATACTAATGTGAGACACTACCAATTTTGAAACAGCTTTTAGTTTTTTACATCTCAATGGTTGCATTTTTGAAGGAAACATCTAGGAGATATGCACAACTTTCAGTAGCAAATCAAACCAAGTAAAGTATCTCAGTTTAAGGTTCATTCCTACATTTTGAAATAATTTTAAAACACTGATGAATGATGAAAAAAAGTCCATGAAAGACTTGCATTGTTAATTGTCTTAACGTTTGTAAGCTCAGTGAATGCATTGTCAACATGAAATCTTAAAAAATATTTTATTTTTGTTATTTATCAGAGTCCCATTTTTTCTCCCTAATATGTTCACACTGAATTGTGTGCCGAAAAATGGAAGAATTTCAACCAATTAATTGCTTGTCTCTTTTTACTAAGATCATTAAAGCTTACTGGTAGCAGCAAAAAAGATTGTTCATCAATTTTATTGGAGGGAGGAGGAGAGGGAAACAGGGCACTATGGTCCTGGCTCAGAGAAAAACAGGCATTAAATAAAAAAATGGTAACAAATGGGTTTTTGGAACATGTAGGCAGCCATATGTTGCTAAACCTGCTAATACTTAGATATAGGCTTAATCTTACTACAGCAAGGAGTCTAATGTCTGGAACAAAATTACACACACAATTTTCAAGGTCACACACTTATGTATATGAGTTAGCCTACCACTGTGAAAAAAAAACTGTCTTGCTTGCTAAATTATTTACATTCTAGTATTCCAATTTTAAATAAGCTTTGACAACTCACTTCACAGTGATTAGTCAGAATCTCAGAATTTGTGTTATGAAAAAAATCATTGTTTGTAACATACTGTATGGAAACTGTCTATAATTAGCATAACTGTTTCTTTCATGGCTATTTAATTGCCTCTCATAATCATTTACAATTTACATTCAGCTGTGCATTCTATACAAAAAAATTCTTAAGCAGAATAGTATGAAAGTGTCCAAAGCACCCAATACAAAGCCCTTAGTATTTTCATATTTAGCTATTCAGGTTCATACGGTGCCTCTCAAGAGTTTTCCAAATACACTTTTTCATGACAACAAAGCAAAGCTAATAGACAACACAGATTAAGATTTATGAGAAATCTTCCCCTTTTTAGAAGTTCTATTACAAACAGCTACATAAAGAAAACATAATAGCAAGCTTATTTCACCTAAAAAATACATGTCCGTGAAGCTTCACTAGTGCATAAAGCTTTGAAACCCATGTTTCAAACAAAAAACAATCACAAATCACCAACTTCAGTAAATGATACAACATGTAAGCTATGGCTTGAAACACTCTCTTGGGAAATATAACTATTTCAATATTTTAAAAATTACCTTTATGTGCCAAAATAAGCCTGTCTCTCCCAGTCTTGCAATCTTTATTAATTTATACACCTTCTTCACCGATTTTTCTCCCAGCAGGAGCCAGCAGCAGATGCTGGAGGAAGTGGAGGGTTTCCCTCCCAACCTCCCTCCCATCCTCCACAAAAGGTCAGGGTTTGCTACAACCCAAAACCCCGAAGCCAAGCTTATAGCAAAGGGGCTGCAAGCATCCCCTCTTCTTAGAACATCATCTTCCTCTCATCTGCTCTTTTCACTCCATGTACTCTTCAGGTTTCACTGCTAATCTCTAAATTTAACTCGGGCAAAAAGGAGAGGAATTTCAGGCATACGTTACAGACACAGAACCCCATGGGCTCGTTAAGAAGGTGACTTTTGTATAAGGGTTTTATAGAGCTGCTGAATTCGTTATCCCTCACTACTTCCCATATAAAGCTTGCTCAGTTTACAAGAATGCGTGCTTCCTCATTAGTGATCTCCAAACCCTCCCTGCAAGGCAGGGAATGATCCCATTTAGATCATAATCTGAAAAGAGTAACAACATGAGAGGCGCTGTCTGTCACATTTGGGGTAAAATGTGACTTTGAAGAGTTTCTACCAGCTTTTTGAGAACAGAGTTGAAGACGAGATGAGCTACGTGGCTCTGAGTATTCTGGATAACTGAAAGGATGTAAAACTCTTTCCTTCATTCAAAATGTTGTGATCAGCAAAACAGCAAATATTTTACAATTTTTATGTTAGAAGATCATCTAAGATTATAATATTACCTTAGAAAATTCTACTTTCTCCCTACACACATTAAGACTGGTACTCCTTGAAAAAAAAGGATCACAAACAGGAACAGCAAGCAGACACAGGATTTTTTTCTTTCCCAGTTCTATAGATGGTGTCTTCTAGCCCCTCCAAACTGAAAACTGTTTCAGAATATTAGGAAATCATAAGAATGTAAATTCAATAAAAGCACAAGTATAGAGACAAACTAATGAGAAAGTCTGAATTCATCCTGTGGAAGAATTTTTCTGTTTTCTTCCCCCCCCCAAAAAAAAAAAGTTTGGTAACATTTGAGAACGATATCCTGGAGACATCTGTCAGAAAACTGCAACAGAAACAAGAGGTGCAGGTTATTAGCTCCAAAGTAGCTCACTGAATTGCGATGATCAAATTCAGATTTTTAAAGAATAACAGTAGTTGTCTAAAAATGTGAAAGGCATGGCTTGCCTATCTATACACACACACACAAAGTACACCTAATGCTTCATTGATGTAGTGAAGAATACTTAAATGTCTGTAGAAGTTCTCTCTTAGATCCTCCACATTTCTTTTTTTTTTACAGAATGGTAAAGAAGACATTTGATAACGTTCCTTCTAAGACAGACTCCAAAAATCTAAGTTGCTATGGTGTAAAACTATGTTGTAAACTGGAGCATAGGAGGTTCCATGTAAATATCAGGAAAAACTTTTTCACTGTGAGAGTGACAGAGCACTGGAACAGGCTGCCCAGGGGGGTTGTGGAGTCTCCTTCACTGGAGATATTCAAAACCCGCCTGGATGCGTTCCTGTGTGATGTACTCTAGGTGACCCTGCTCTGGCAGGGGGGGTGGACTAGATGATCTTTCGAGGTCCCTTCCATCCCTTAGATTCTGTGATTCTGTGATTCTGTGTAACAGGCAAAATACTCCCACAGACAAACCAACAGATGATAGCAAAATAGGGTACAAATAATTGTGTTCTCTGTGAAGAAAGGTCCCACAGGGAGTTGTGCTAAAAACTAATGAGAGTTGAATAGCAAGGCAACAAAATTTACTGAGACTGAAGATATGAGTATTCACTAGATTTTACAGCACAAGAAATAGAGATTTCTTCATATCTTTTCACATATGTGCAGAGAAGGAAACAGGATATTAAACTGAGTGCTCGGCCTGACAAGTATGGCTATTCTTTTACCTTTATTTTAGAATATCCCAGCAACACAATGCTGCAGTATTTCTTAATTCAAACCAACAAGAAACCACTGCCAAAAGTGGTTGTCCAGTCCCCTTCCACCCAATCCATATACTTGCAGTGCTTTATTTAGTACTTTGTACATCAGGATGAGCTGGGAAATCAGCCAATAGATTTTGCTGGTTTCGTTTTTCATGAGTCCACAGAGGTAGTATGTGAGGAAGAAAACCTGCTGGCTTCCAGAAAAGGAATTACGGAAGTTCACATGCTTGCTTAGAATAAGGTTCTCTCCTATGGAGAGTTGTAAGATATGCAAGTAGCAAGAAGGTGGTCAGAAAAAAAACCAGTTGAAAATAGGGAAATTTCATTATTTTAACCTTAGTGCAAGTACATTACCAACACTTTTTTTCTCTCTTGCATGTTTTTTATTGTTTTTTTTTATTGTTTTATTTTTTATTTTCTTTATTTTAAATGCTTTATTTCTCAGAGAAACCTACAGAGAACTCTCCTTCTGCTACCCTATGTGGAAGCTCCTCAACTCAAAGAAATAGGTTTACACTGGATCAGTGAGCTGAAGCATCTCACCGTGCTGAATGCCAAAGCTGGTGTAAGGAGTGAAAGAAATTGCACAGCTCAAAGATGGGGCCTCTTTTGGTGGTGGTGAGTTAGCTTGGCTCTGCTCTCTTACACCTCCAGTGTGTCTGCATGCTAGTTTATGTAGGACAATGAGTGTTATCAAACAACTGATAGGAAATAAAAAGGATATGAAGCACATAAGACACCTAGAGCATGCTTCACCCTGGTGGTCCAGGAGGAGTTTGTCTGACAGATGGAGTGCTGGTTTTAATATGGCATTTTCTGTAAGAGCTGGAAGCACACTGCAGGGAATTTGTTAAATTCTTGCGCCTCCACAATTAAATAGAAAAAATGAGGGGAGGGTGTGTGTGTGCAAATCTCTCTCGTTGAGACTACTCCCTTCAGGTAGAAAAGGGTGTTTTAGCATGAGGAAAATATAATTTGTATTTTAAAATAGGCAACAGTATTAAAAACATTTTTTAAATTATTTTTTTGATGGAAGAACTCAGTGAAAACAAAAATTATTACTAATAAAGTAGTTACAACTACTCTGTCATTAAAATTCAGCATTTATGCAGCTACTGCTGCATAACTTGGCATGGCAATCCACCAACATTTGTTGATGCTAGCTGGTATCTTGAGGTCATTTTTATGAGAAAAAAACACAAACAGTAGGTTACCTGAGAGTTTCTTTTTTTTTAATGACATAAAATATACTTGAAAAAGATGGAATATTGACCTGAATCAGTCTATATAAAAGAAAGAACATGTTTAAATATTATATTAATACTATTAGTAGAAGTTATAAACCACTCATTTTTCTGGATAAATTCAGAAAAAAAGCAATGGAAACTCAGGAAATAACTGGAAAAAAAATTGGAAACATGTAGGTGAATGAAGGTTCTACGCATGCAGAAAGTATTTTGTTTAACTTGAAAAGCATATATATCTAACATACAATGTTGCTGCTTTACAGTTGTGTACTCTTCATTATTTGAGACATACAGAATGAAAATAACTATCATATCCACTGAAAAAATATTTCCATCTTCATACTTCCAAAATAAAATATACTGCTTACAACTCCTTCCTAATACCTAACTCTTCAAATCTAATTGTGTTTTGTTTTCCAAATACTGTGTATTTATCAAATCTTATGTTCACAATTGTCCTAAAGAAATCACTTCCATATTATACATTTTTATCTACAGCAGCTTCCAAAAAGTAGAGAATTTTACAAGGAACATATTGATTCCAAGGTAATAATAGATAGTAGGTGTGTGACCTAAGTAGTTTTTCTTCAGGAAAAGGATCAAGTGATAAAGCAGTGTTGTGATTTGTAAAGATCACATTTTGGCAGATCAAATCAATCTTAATTTTAAGAATGGTGTAAGAATAAAAAACCCCTCAGTTTGTAAGGATCTTATCAATGCCCAGCTTTAATGAGACAATCATAACTGTATCTCTAATTAAGATATTTTGATGAACTCACTGTACTAATTCCTACTTCTAAGGTAGAAAACTATGTGTTGAGACCTATCTGTTCGCAACAAGATTAACCTTCTGCTCAGATGCCTTCTATCTGGCCCACCTACCCTAGCTGCAAATAACGTTTCCCAATATTGTACTTTTTTACTACTAATAGAGAAATTGCATATATTAAAAAAAATAAATAAATCAAACACAATTCAACAAAACCTATTTGCATTTGGATTTAATCTATTTAACAATACTCTGCAAAGTGCATCTTGAACTTCGGAAAGAGCTTTTAAAACTGAATCTATAAGCTTAAAGGAGAAATTTAGTGCAAGATAAATAAGGGATAGAATCCTGGTCTACCTCATTATCCCTGCACAAATATGTTTCAAGCCAAAATGTGATGAAAACAGGCAAACAGAAGAATACTGTTTAAGAGACATACATATGTGTTCTGTCCCTTTGAAAAGAGTAATTCTTATGTTTGGGGAGCCAAGTAGAATTTTAGCAGCATGAAAAATGTCAGTTCTAGTTTCTTAGTTCCATGAATATTTACAAGAACACACATCTGAAGCAACACTCCTTTGGAGATGTCTATTTTGTATGAACAATCTAGCAAACTACTTACATTACAGCAGTCTTATAGGCAAAGAATGCACAGACAGGATAGGTGAAAGACATTGCGTATAACATTTCCCAAGCTTATGGATTCCTCCATTAGTTTCATATAAATATTTTCTTGTTCTTTATTAATAAGTTCACACCACTAGAAATTTTTGCTACATTTATATTCTGTACGAAGCTTGCTGAAGAGTCTGTGTGAGTCTCTTGCATTGACTCACACCAAGTGTGGTGGCAAGGAAGAGCAAAGAAAAGCAAAAACTGCTTACTGATGACTAATAGCCTAACTATGAACAAAAATTACCATCCAAGTTCCTTTCCCTTTACTAAAGTTTTATGCTTTCCACAAAAATTCTAGATTTTTTTAAAAAAAACTTCCCCATATCAACACAAAGTGTTTGATAGTCATTGATCCTGGTAACAAGAAGGTATCAAGAACACTGAGATTACTGGCATCCTCTTGTCCAAGCAGGAGAAAGGTTATCCCTCTCACTTGCCTGCAGATCCCAGATGTGGCTACCAGCCCTTCAGCCTCCAGCAGTATGTCACAGCAGTTTAGCACTTTTAACTTAATGAATGTGAAAAACATTGAAGTGTCTTTAGCCAAGAGTGCTCCGAGTAACACCTGCCAAACCCTGAGCATTGTTCTGAGTGCAGATGCTGGACACTTCTACAGTGACACTGTTTACAACAGCATCTTCCAGCAGATGGAAGCACATGCAACATACACAGCTGCTAGCTGTAGGAAAATCTCTTGCCCGTGTAGGAGAAAGTGAAGGACAACAGTGCCTACTCTAGAGCCAAGAAGACTGCTTACACTTTTGATGACAGAGTCAATGCAAGTACCAAAGCTTGGTACTTGCAGCCCTGCCACCTACAAGCTAGGAGGAGGGAGAATGTGCTCCCAGGGATAGACCGGGCACTGGGTAAGAGCAACACAGGCATCCGGGGAAGCCGAGCATGCGGTGTTGCATCTAAGTCCCACAGCAAGAGAGGGTTACCTTGATGTGTGTGATGTGCTACCCTGACTGTCAGAGCAGTCCTGACCTTAGAGAAAGAGCAAGAATGTGGAGAGAACAAACTGTCTTTAAGTTTGCTTCCTCATGTCTGCAGGTTATGGCTAGGCAGTACCTGTGTCAGCCTGCCTCTGCCCTGCATGTAGGTTTTGCAGTTGTTTGCTTCCTGAAATACTGGCAGGGAAGGCTCAAGTGATTAGGCAGGAGAGAGATGAAAGGGACAGAGAGGGAAAAGGGAGCAAAAAAAAAGGCAAGTCAAGTCTTCCTCCCCTAGATCTGCAGCTGTATCACTGACTGACTGGTGTCTCAAAGAGATTCTCCTTGTGCAGGAGAATGACAATGGACCAAGGATATTCTCAACAGCAGAGAAAAGCCCCTTTCTGGAGATGAAAAATATCATCACTTCTACATAGCAGAGGACTAATTGTTCCCAACAGAAATGAATATACTTGAAAGTATCAGTGCAAGTACAATCACACAGGCACACTGACAGTGAGAAGTAAGCACTTTCCTTGCGGCCTTATGTAGGTACCTGCTCAACTTACAGCAGAAACAGATGAGAGTGCTGGGAGGTTTTTGTTTCCCATGGAAAAACCCTCTACTGCTAATGGCCAAGGCATGTCTGTTGTCCCTCATCAAATGGGGTTGGCGGACATAGGTAAAAATGGCTCTGTGCATCCTTAAATCCTGAATTGACTGGGATGCATTAAGTCTGAATTTTCTCCCAAGCTATACTTATGAAATGGCTCTAAAACTGACAGTAAACTAGAAACATCAACTCTAACCCCAAACTTCTAATATCATGGGAGATAAAACTGTCTAGTCCCAGCTCATGCTCTCATTCTCCACCCACAGCAGATTGCTCTGCAAGCAGGCCAACAAATACATGTGTATGACAGCAGTAGAAGCCATCATAAAGCTCCAGTGTCCAGTGTTGCTTGAACATAAAAGTCTTGACTACAGTACAAACTAGAAATACTGAACCATTCCTGCTGCTATAATCGATGTCCTGGAGATGACACTTCGCCTGGCATTTCCCAGATTTCCCTGAAGTTTTCTCCAGGTTTTAACAACTAAGCCACACAGACTACAAAATACCCTACACTGCCTGTAGTTCTGAACAACACAGTGCATCTTGTGATTGCCTCCACTATCAGAAATGCATACCTGGATGCAATTAATTTAGTGCCTGCCAAACTGCCTTTCACACTGGTAGCTGAAGGGTTTGTGAATCGCCACCTCTGTTACATATTCATTAATTTTATACCTGATAGGTAACTGTCCACACTGGACATACTTCAAAGACACAGTTACTAGAATAAAAGTATGTAACAGCAATCCTTTTTTCACAAGTCTTCTGAAATAGTCAAATCAGAACTATTTTTTTCCTAAATTCCTTAGTCTAACCCAGAACTTAAATAAACCAAAAAACACTTCAAAATGACACAATCATATACAGAAGGCAATTCCTGAGATGTTCAAATAAGCTACAGTGCTTAGAAAACACTAAAAAAAAAAGCTATATCCTACTGCTTCTATTTTAAAGTCATGAAAGAATCACTCAGATTGAACCTCTGAATGAATTTTACAACCGTAATGCACATTATTATCCAGTTTATAAAAATAAACAAGTAACTTTAACAGTAGATTCATGGCATTTTAGTGAGTATTGTTGAGAAATGTCAGCGAGAAAAAGAATTCTAGAAGCAAAATACTGTGCTTCAACAAAGACAAACTAGAAACTCAGCAGTAGGAGAAAAAAATCTTGTTCAAAACTGAAAAAGGGATGTCACCCTTTTGTCACCCTGAGCAACAGAAATCAATTTTGACTAAAGAATAAGGGAGCTGTTCAGCTAATTACTATCTACTTCCTCTAGACCAGTATATAGACCACTTCCTCTAGACCATATATTCACATGTATAACATCCTATTCTAGACAAATAGTAAGAACCAAATAGTTTTTTTCCTCCCTTACCCTAAAAATAAGTCAACATACGTAAACCAATATTCCAGATTACAGTAAGAAACAAATCTACTCTTAGCCATAAATTAAACCTAAATTTTTATTTGTACAAGAAGTCACTATTATAAGTTTAATGAAAATAATAATTATACGCCTGCCTGCACTGACAGAGGTATCACAATTTCATACTCACATTATGCCATAAATTTTTGATTCCCAACTTCTATTTCAAAACAACTCTTAAGGATGCTTATTACTTGTGCCTTATATCTCAATGATAAAGAAATTCTTGTTGGAGCCTCTCAGAATCTCTGTTAAAGATGCCTAAAATACTTTTGTTTAAAAAGATAACATTCATTTTGCAAGATGGAAGACTAATCCCAACAATAACTTCTCCTAATAATTACTTGCCTGTACTGTGGCTACTACAGAGATACTAAATTACATCTGAAAAAAACCCTACAGACCTCTGCATACTCCTAAAATATTAAAATACTGTTTACGATAGGCAAAACACTGAAGTGGAAAAATGTTTAAACAAAAAAGGAGATTTTAAACTTTCAAACAAAGTAGATGTCAATGTCTCTCAATGGCTTCTAGGGAAAATCTGAAAACATGCTAACATTTTGTAAAGGTTTGGATAGAATTAACTTCAAAACATAATACCTTTCAGCGCTACTCTCTGGTCAGCCAGTGAAGTCTAACTGAATTTGTCACAACATGTACACACCAGCTTGGTAGGAGCAGTTTTCCTTAGTTTCATTTTAAGTTAAAACTTTTTGATGGAAACAAACACAAGCCTCTAAATACGCTGTGACCTTTGCATAACTGATCACCTCTTTTCAAGTTCTGTAGCTGTAGCCAGCAGCAACATCCTAATGAACAATTTACCTGCATTCAAAAATCTCCAAAAAGAAAATGACATTTAGAAAAAAGCCCACACTATCTTACAGGAGAAACTACCGCCATCTCTGGAGCACTGTATCAGCTCTACAGATGTGAGAGCTGATACGCTGTCAACATAGGCAAGACAGAAGTTCAGAGCTCAAGCTGTTGTTGCTGTTCAGCTCTTTGGGTACCACACAGCACCACAGCTTGGGAGTTGTTCCCTTGTCTCTTGCACCTTGCTTGTATGACTGGCTGGTGGTTGTGGTGAAATGTTCCAGCTTCCACTGCACCGGCAAGGTCTTGTTTTCACAAGAAGCACCAGCTTCTAGCTCCCACCAATCCCGTGTAAATGTGTAAGAATGGAGAACCTCTAGGTCAGGCAGATTGACTCTTCGAATGCATATGCAAGATGGGAATTAATTTTAAATTAGAGAAGATGCTGAAATGGATATGAATCAGTACACAAAGCAGTTGCAAGGAGTTTGTAGACTCGATCCCAAATAGTTTCCTTGATACTGGAACAAATCAAACCAGATTACAAAATAATCACTTTTTTCTTGGGTCTGGAAGATATCTGTAACAGTATGTCAGAGATCATTCTGAGCAAAGAAAATGCAGGGGTGAAAACAGGTGCACTGAACATTCATTTAAAGTCAAAACAAAATCAGCTGCAGCGTCAACTGTGAGTAGTCAGGGCACTAATGACCAGAGCAGACTTCCCAGTCTGCCCAGTGAGCAGCAAATGAGCAAGCCTAATAAGGCTGTTCCAGCACAACCTCTACAGCTTCAGAAGTGCTTATGTGGAATTAAATGATAAAGTACATTTGCATCCTGTCTGAAGTGGATCTAAGCACCTTGAAGCTTTGTACAGTGGAATGTAGAAGCAGTAATATGCGCTTTATTCTTAATCACTAGACATCTAGAACTGCTAGTTTTCTAAGAGACTGCCTAAACCAGTCAGCAAGCCAAAGACCTCAGCACTGGACTTGTTATTGGAAGAATACCCTAAACAGCCATCACAGTAGAGGAAATTTGTTACTCTACAGAAACTGAAGGAACATATGCAATATCATATATGAATCACAGTAAGTGTACTTACACTTTGGAATCTAACAAATGAGAACAACCCCAAAAAACTTAATTTTAAAGTTTTAAGAAAATTATACACCCAAGTAACCTGATAGAGTAGCTGGAAGAAAACTGACTAAAAAATATCTTGAAGCAATATATATGACACAAGAGCTCCTATTAAAATGCATTCAATTCATGTAACTAGGATCTATGCTAAAATGAAAGGAAAACATTGAAAGCAAAATCTATGAGACGGCATATTTAGATTTTGAGTAAGAGAGGATGATTTCGTATTGATCCCTGAAAATAACTGAAAGCCAGCCAAGTTATAGGACACTCAGAAAAAGAATGAGTACTTCTTTCACATGCAGCAAATATGGAGACAAAGAAGGAATAGAGAGAAATGAAACTGTCAAGAAAGGAAGTTCAGACCACAAGATACTAAGAAAAATGCCAGTGTTATATATAGCAAATGAGATTTGGAGGTAGAGGAAAGGCATCAGTTGAAAAGCTCAGGATCAAACATGATACCAAGGTTACTCACGGAAAGTCTAAATAGCAACTATACAAGCAGAACAGTTGATTTGTCCCCAGGAGAAACACAACCATGCAAAGTATTTAGAGGGAAAGTCAACACAAGCAGGCAAAGAGAACAGAGAAGAGTCATTAAAGGTGTCAAGAAATATGTACAGCTGAGAATCACAAGCACATAACTGTCAGTTAGCAGTATAGTTTAGACATGGTATATAGGAAAGAGCAGATGGCCAAGAAGTGACCCTTGTGAGAGGGACTCAAGAGAGCAAGGGTCTTGTCACATAAGAAGTGAACAAATACACACCTTCTTTTATTTTTTAAGAGGTGTGTAGAAAAATGTCCACAATAAAAGGATAGGGCAGGCAGCTGGATGAGAGATTTGTAGAAACACAGTGGTTATATGAGGAGAAAATCAAAGAAATAATATCTGCACTCAGAGACTGCACTGAGTTCCTCAGGGCAGTCGTCATTATCCAGAGGTAGCTCAATCTCAAATACAATTTCTTAACAAGTATTTTGGAAAAGTCTATGACTAAGATCTAACACTAAGTATCTTCTCTTTTCACCATCAAACAATTCATGATAAAAATGTTCCTTAGCTGGAGGATTTTATATCAGGCCTTTTATAGATATGACATTTAAAACTTTTATTAACTGAACAATACAAGCCAACTCTTACAAAGCAAAGCAGCAGGTAGGCAAGCTCACTCCAGGTATTGGGTACATTTACCCATTTATTTAAATTATCTAACTAGACAGAATTGTAAAGTGAAAATATCACTTGTCAGCACATATCAGCTATAATTGGTGTTGTACATTTCATGAATAAACCAAAATTGAAGACTCTATAAGCATCTGACTAACTAGCAACTCTGTCTGTGCCAAACTTTCTTCTCTCCGAGTCTGAACAGTTTCTAGATTATCCCTTTGCTTCCCTCAATAAGGATTTAAACAGGATATGCTTATTACTTGAAAAAAACAAATTGTCATCCTAGAAAATCCTTCGATATAAATGGTTATTAATTATGTATCGGTATAATGATATAATACTATAAAATGGTTAATGAGAAAATAGAATTATATTGTCAACTTGCTCAAACCTACTTAAAACAATAAGACAATGATGACAAAGGGAAGCTTGTTAAGGAATACCAGAAACTGATAACAGCCTATATAACAGACTTGAAGAGTTACATGAAAAACAAGAACTAAGGTAAGAGGTCTCCAGCTTGCATACCTCAAAAGCCATTAATCTCCTGAAGAGGAACTTTGAGAGATAACCAAGGTTATCTGACTACAAGGTATGAGGTTAGCAGAACTCAACCGAAACTAAAGAGGGCAGGGGGAGATCGAGACCACCAACTCAAGAATCACCCCCTTCTCAACTAAGACCACTCCTCACTTGATTTAAAAGGACACTGCATCTTTAAACAGAAGCAAAGAACTAGTTAGCCAATAACGTATATGAGTGATAGAATATAATTAAAGTAATTTTACATATTTCTGTGCATAAAAGTGGCCCCTGTGTTTCAGGAAGTTGGGCTAGCCTTATGGAATGTCACCTAGCCCTTTTTCTGTGCAGAACTGGAATAAAGAAGTATCTCGACTCTGTATGCAGGTTAGATTATTGCACACCCCATTTTGGGACAACAACAATACTATCTATTTTGTTAAGAAAAAAGTCTTAACTACTTTTTTTTTTTCTTCCCATTTTATTTTACTATCTAGATATTGCTTGAACACAGGGGGAGGTTTATCTCCACATCCTGGAGAACAGATCTAGGTTCTAAGAGTCATATAACTCATATGATATCTACTGTAAAAGAACTAGGCCTGTGAGAGACTTGATTGTACTTAGAAATATCTATGATTAGTGAAACAGTAATTGTTTAAAAGGATAATTAATAGGATTCAGGTGGGTTTAGAAGAATACTGATAAACTGCTTTATTGTCCTTACCATAGCTGGCCTAAACCCCAGTCAAGTGAATCAGCAAAAGATTAATCACGTCTTAGGTTTAATACTAAAAAATGGATTATAACAGAGTGATTAAAATTAAGATAGGTAGGTTAGAGGGGAAGTTAGACATAGAGTAAGCATATATTGAATGGCATAACTTGAGATATTCCTTAGAACTTCAAAGGTGATATTTGATGAAGACTGTTCATGGAGACAAGAGACTGTGGCGACCAGGGACTGCACCAATGAACAGAAACTTTAAAGGAAGGGTTGAAACAAGGTGACGAGGATCAGCTGAATACATGGAAAAACACCAAGAACTTCTTTTTCTAAGAAAATAGTAGTTGCATGTTGTTATGTAATATCATATACATAGATGGTGTATGCAAGCTAATCTTTGCCATTCACTGAGGTGGTGGCCCAATTATGACTTCTTAATAAAAGCAAACCTAGAGATACCCAGTCTGGACAAATCCTTTAACATCTATTTATGGCATGTATAGGTTTGCTATGTCCTTCACATAGACTGGAGGAGAAGATGTGAGACACCTCTCCAGTCTCACAGTTTTTACATGAATTAAGCAGAGGCCATTTTAACAAGCAGGCCTGTATCTAAGACTCCTGCATCCTTTTGCCAAAACTTTGCCTTCTAAACAAATAAGAAAATGGAATATCAGAAGCTGGCTTTTTATTACCAAAATCAGGAAAGTGGGAATAAAAGAAAACTAGGAAGAAAAAAGAATAAATTATGATTAAAATGTTTTAAATCACAATGATGCATCACATACACATCATTACAGAGCATATGAAAATATTACACCCTAATATGATTGCATTCAAGTGTTCTATGAGGATATGCATATGATATACTGTTGTCATTTAAAACATTTTATTTCTGTTGAAACAGCTCTACAGCTTTAAAACCTGCTGCAATTTTGCATATCTGCTGCCTTTTACATTCTTCAATATCAAATGACAGATTCCGCTGAATATTTACTCACTAAGAACCTTGGCAGAACTTGCAGGCCTTGATTTTATTGTAGAATTTTAACTCTGTATATGAGTTACCAGACCTTCTGCTTAGCATCATGGCATCAAGAACTAGAGTAATCTCAAGAAAAATTTTCTTTCAATTGATTTTTCTCACTGACAAAACTCCCCTGCTTAAAAATCTTGATGATTTGGAGCATCTGAAAATTGTTAACGTTCAGTATGCAAAAGACATCTCTGCTTCACTGTCAGACCAAGACTCAGTAGCTAACTCAGAAATAGAGATACTTTACAGAAATTAAGATACTTACATTTTACAGGACAGATTTCTAACCCCGCTCCAACTGGTAAAGACAAACACATATTTATGGAAAAACCTACTATTAAATATATAAATAAATATTCAAATACATACCCTGTATACATACCTACAAGATACAGAATTAGCTACTCAGACAATACCCTAAGAAACCTTGGAGTGTAAGTAGATAAATGAATGAATGTATGAATGAATATTGCTTATTTTTAAGTTTCAAACAGTGCAGGTTTCCAAGCCAAATGTGAAAGCTGGGAATGTAACATATTGCTCTGAAGACACTGCATAAACCAGCAAAGAAGGGAAAGTATGTTAAAAATATAGAGTGTGGTATGCTACAAGTGGGGCAAGTAGTTTTGCCAGTATTCAACAACCAGCAGCACGACAAAAACACCAACCCTCCAACAAAACAAAGGTTTCTTTTTGTCAAATGCTGTTTCAAGTCATCTGATCTTGAAAAATCAAAAGAACAGCTCAATTAGCTTTCATTCTCAAATCACAATGGAGAAAGATCACAACTTATAAGAAATTTAGTAAATATATGCATCAGTTTATGCATTGTTAGCAATAACTCAGCAAACCTTTCTTTACTGTGAGAGTGACAGAGCACTGGAACAGGCTGCTCAGAGAGGTTGTGGAGTCTCTTTCGCTGGAGACATTCAAAACCCACCTGGATGCATTCCTGTGTGATGTACTCTAGGTGACCCTGCTCTGGCAGGGGGGTTGGACTGGATGATCTTTCGAGGTCACTTCCAACCCCTAGGATTCTGTGATTCTATGAAACCTCTCTCTGCTGTAAGTGTACAGTGTTAACAACCTTTTCATATTCAAATTGAAAATGTTACTGTAAAACAGAATAGAATATACCTAGCATTTTTTCACTGATTTTATTTACAGTGTTTCTCAGTGACAAAAATGTCCACATAATTGTCTCGGTTTAGAACAGCAAGGGCAAGCCACAACTCAGAGACAGAGTTTGCTTCTGCCACTCCCCTCCACTCCCCTCAGGAAATGGAAGGGGAATAAGGAATAAAGGCTTAACAGTTGGAAATGAAAACTAACAGATTTAATGGAACAGGGAGGGGGAGTAACAGGTGGGAAAAAGAAGAATATATATATACAAATATATACAACTCAACTCCAACAACCCCCGATACAAGCTCCTGAAAAGTCTTTTACTGCAAAAGCTAATGGGGAAAAAGAGTTCAAAGCACCCCCCAGCACCCGATGCAGTCGGATCCCACAGAGCACGTGGTGAGCTGGTAACAAAAAGTAGGGTCTCTCTTCCGGGCCGGCTCCACATGGTGATTAGGAACGAGCAGAAAGGAAAGAGAGGGAAGGAACTTCCTGTCCTCCTGGCTTTATAGAGCCTGGCAGGAAATGGGAGGGAATATTGACACCCCAGACCCCTTTTCACAAAGGGTCCTAAACTCCACCCCCCCCTCTTTGGGTCCTTGCAGCAAAGCAGTAAGATTTTGCCTGTCCCCTCAAACTATAACAATAATGTATATAGTTTTGCTATTAATATATTACAGTTCTCCAGTTTCCTTTTAGGCATACTAATATTGGTCTCAAAAAAACCCAATCCAACCCCCCTATTTTTGTATCACAGTCTCAACAGGTTCCACAACCACAAGGACATTGAAGAGTCTCCTCTTCCATGAAAAGGGTTTGAGGAAAGCTAGGGACGAACAATAGAGACATCTCTGTCCCATCTTCTCTTCTTCCTTGCCAGTGATTTTCGTGAAGACCTACTACTCATTAAATAACCTGTGCAGATAGGCATGAGCCTATTTTTTGGGCAACTGCCCTGTGTAATAGCACTTCTGTAAAACAAGGCGGTGCTAAACCCTTCCCTGCTTCCCCCACAACAGGTCCTGTGGTTGCATGCCATCCATGCTGCAGAACTGGAGGTGAACAGGAACATACTCTCCCAAACACAGTGACTTCACTCCACTCTCACAACATGCAGTACACAGAGTGGCATTTTGAAACGAGAACTGGTAGTGTCCAGCTACAAATATACAGATTTCAACTGCTGATATGAAGTCAGATTTAGGGAAAACTGAGGAGACTGAAGCCCATTAGCTTTCACCTGTCCCAGTAAAAGCACACACATCAATGTGGGAAGGATGACTAAACTGGGTCATCTGAAATATAACTCATCTTTTACTTTCCATTGCTCCCTGAAGAAAACCAAGTTATACTGCAGTCCTGATAGCTTTAATTGAGAAATGTCAGATATTTGTATTCTTTTAGTTTGTTTAGTGTTTATTTTCAACCAAAAACTTTCCGTCAAACAAGCTGATAAGTTGATAGCAGCATGATTCTATTCCAGTACCACATTACTTTGGTTGGTAGACTGGCAGCATTCACAAGTTTCAGTTATTCAGAGAAAGGCTAACTAGTTTGAAAAATAAATACATTCGTAAGAAACAAACAATCACAGAGAAATAAAACAGAGGCTAAGAAAAGGATGGCATTTCCAAGGGAGGTGAGCAACCCGCAGAAAAAAAATCTTCTTTAATAACTGCATTTGTCAAAAAGCATGGAATAATTATTGTTCGAATATACATAATTTATTCATAGACCTCAAATAACAGACATTACTACCTGGCATTTCAGGAGCAGCTGTTGAAGTATACTGATTGTAAGCATAAATGTTCATATTACGAATCAGGCAGATGGTCTGCTTCACCAGAAACATTACAGTCTAACATTTCTTATCAACTGAACTGATTTAATACTAATGAGAGTAAACGGAGACAGACTTGCAAAAATCTGTCTCTCAGGAAGATGTATGTGTGCCTTTACAAATCTTCCACTTCATATATATCATGCTATGGTACAAAGAGGCATGACAATATATTTTAATATATGGCACCATCCTGGACATTCGCATAGAGCTTTCAGGCCAGCAACCAAAACCAACAGGAGAAGAAATTAATTTAGGAAAAGAAGCAGAGGTATTGCTTCAGGATCTCTGCCATAGCAGCAATCAAATTAAGATTAAACTTACTTTTTATGATATTATAAAATACTATTATACCTATTACCAAGACTTTTATTCATAAGTACAGCGATTCTAAGATAAGCACAGGAAGGGTGAGTTAAACTTGTTCTCCAAATGCCTAAGTGCTGTGCTCCTGTCTGCTGACCATGCTCACTGTGGGCAGGAGAAAGAAGGAAAAGACACCAGGGTCCCCCAGCATGATGAACTACCAGCAACCCAAATGAGTTCTGCGGAGCAGCCTGCATCATCACACTCCCTGGCTGCAGTAGGAACTACAGTATAAATCAGAAATCCAAACTGATGGCCATTAAACAGTGAGCATAAATTATCAGCACTTTCTCAAGTCTAACACTTCTCCTTAAGACTTACTCTACTGTATGCAATTAATTTGGGTCTTAGGTGGATACTGTAGCATGTACTTTGTTTTATGTGGTTTCTTGAGAATTATTAAGGCTACGTTTCTCATAATGATGAAGTTGTGAAAGTGTTCCTTTTAAGTTACTGTCTAGCTGTCAATGTTTCTGTAAAGTGACCACATTAATAACTCTAAGTTTCTGTTGTTATGAATGATAAAGCACACTGAGTCTAAAAAGCATCTTTTCAAATATAAATTGACAGCAAACACTGCGATCTTTCAAAAAGGTGCTAAAAAATGGTCAAGGTACTATTTCAAAATTTATTCTTTTATCTAAATACAGTGCTGTCTAATAGCAGAGCAGTGAGACAGGCCACTTAGTGAGTTGCTGACCCTCACCACAGACTAGACACGTAACGGCTCCCCAGGGAGCCAGCATCCCTCATTCTGCAGGACACACTGCGGCAGGGACACAAAAGCCTCTGCAAAGGGCTTCAACAAGCCCACACCACAGAAGGTCCCTGCTTGTTTTGCTCCCTTCAAATACTTTCCTTTCTGTTCTGTTTTTTCTACCAACACCAAAATAAGTGTCATGAAATGCACAGTGACTTGTTACCTTCTCATTAATTATGCAGCATTAATTCCATGGAGATTGAGTTTATTCAAACCACTCTGAGCACAAGCACAGTTGAAGACTGAGGTGTAACAACACAGCATTATGTTACATTATTCCATTTCAACTTACGTCAAACATGAAAACCTGAGGACTGATTCAGAGACTGAATTTCTTCTTCTATAGTCAGAACTTCAAATTTATTATTTACTCATTTATTGTTTCATTTAAAGCTAATGTCTGTTTATTATCTGAGGACAGATTACTATGATTTTTATTGTGAAGTAAAAACATACTTGTTTCTAATCACCCGTACACTGTATCAAATTAACACAACAGATGAAGAGGTGTTAAAAATAAGTCTTTTAATCTGTCTATAGACAGAAAACAGATTTTATTGTATTTTTTATTACCTGGGAATACTGATTTCAGCTAAGATATTCTGACCCCATATACTGAAGGTCAGGCATTAAATATTACATCTCTCCAAGTCTGTAATGTTTTATGGCAAAGATCATTACCAGCAACTTCTAAAATAAGATTAAAACTAAGATTCTATTCCTTGTAAAGATTGCTGTATTAGCATACTGCAAAAATATGTAGAATATTATACTTCAAGCAGAGATAAAAATGCCTCTGGTATAAAGTCAAGAAAATTTAAGGTAAAGTCAGCTGTACACACTGTAACACACTTTCTCTGAAGCTTCTCCATCGAAACACAAAATGTAAATTAACTGTCATGTTTAAGCAATTATCTCTTATCAAAATGACCAAAAACCTAATTTAAACCAGAGATACAGCAGATGCATTCCCAATTCCCCCTCTAGATTCCTCAAGACAGTGAAACGGTTCCAAAATAATACAGTTGCTCACTTTTTCTTCCACCTACATAAAGAGTGGGGGTTTTTTAAAAAAATAAATTACTTATTTTCAAGTGAATGGAAGAAGTGTGATTTTCAAATGTCACTCCAGTCTACAAGAAGGGCAAGAAGGAGGACCCGGGGAACTATAGACCGGTCAGCCTCACTTCCATCCCTGGTAAGGTGATGGAACAACTTGTTCTTGGCACTATCTCTAGGCATATCAAGAATGAGGGGGTCATTAAGAGCAGTCAACATGGCTTTACCAAGGGTAAGTCATGTTTGACCAACCTTATAGCCTTCTATGAGGAAATAACTAGGTGGATAGATGATGGTAGAGCGGTAGATGTGGTTTATCTCGATTTCAGTAAGGCATTTGACACTGTCTCCCACAGCATCCTTGTAGACAAGCTGATAANTGGAACATCTCCCTTATGAGGAGAGGCTGAGGGAGCTGGGTCTCTTTAGCTTGGAGAAAAGGAGGCTGAGGGGTGACCTCATCCATGTTTACAAATATGTAAAGGGTGAGTGTCAGGATGATGGAGCCAGGCTTTTGTCAGTAATGACTAATGATAGGACAAGGGGCAATGGTTGTAAACTGGAGCATAGGAGGTTCCATGTAAATATCAGGAAAAACTTTTTCACTGTGAGAGTGACAGAGCACTGGAACAGGCTGCCCAGGGAGGTTGTGGAGTCTCCTTCACTGGAGATATTCAAAACCCGCCTGGATGCGTTCCTGTGTGATGTACTCTAGATGACCCTGCTCTGGCAGGGGGGGTGGACTAGATGATCTTTTGAGGTCCCTTCCATCCCCTTAGATTCTGTGATTCTGTGATTTTGCCTGTAAGGAACGGACCAGAAGCATAAAAGATGAATGTTTTACACATTGGCATAGTATTCCAAATCAGTATCTTATTTTTTAATATATTTTTTTCTCACAGAAAACTAACCAGCTTTTCACAGGGTAAGGAAGAGACTAAGTAGACTGAATGAATTTTCCAGGAGTCAGACTCATGGAACAGGATTTGCCTTTGGCAACCTTGAGCAAAATGTCTCACAAACACTAGCATCTAGAACAGGAACAACATCAAGCCTACTATCCTAACCAAAACTTATAAACAATTCAGCATAATTTAGCAAGGGGGGGAGGATCGACACTGGACACCAGGACAACACAGGCAGAGGGAAAGAACAGTAATTCTTTCATTCTTTCTAGACACTCTTGCGGATCTACAGAAGTGGAAACATTTACTCACTTTTGTGTTTGGTTTTTTAGAGCACGGGGATGGTTTTTATTTGTACAATTCCAATACTTTAAAGTGATTTGTTGTAATAAATTAATATACCTACACACATACATATACTTTGCATATTCTCTCTCTTTGTCCTGTACACAATAAGGAAATTTCACTAAAACCCACTGCAAATACCAGAGCTTAATTTTGAAAAGTGACTAAAAAGTTACAATATGTAAAAGGCCAAAGTCTTTTTGTAACTAAAAATACATCTTCTGGAGTTATGAACTATTTTTCCACTTACATCTTTTTTGTTTTCCCCCATCCCTTTGTACGTACAATCGCACAGTCTGCTATTAGCATTGCCTCTGAACTCAGGGCTTTTTTTACTAAGGAACAGAATACAACGGATAACTTCTATTCCAAAAGTCAGAAAACAGAACTTTTCGAAAAATATTACTTTTGATTAGAACTGGGGACTCATACATTGTTCTATGCAAAACAGAAGTAATTTCTTTTTCTTTTTTCTTTTTTTTTTCCTTTTTTTAATTACTAGAGAGAAACAACAACCTTTTGCATTTTTTTAAAAAACAAAACAAAACAAACAAAAACACACAACAACACCAAACCAACACCCATCCTTCACCCCCTCAGCCCTTAATTCTTTTTTCCTCCCTTCCTTTGCTATGGCTGTCCTCATGAAGCAGTGATTTGCATGTTTGAAGAGCAATCATTCTGGATCAGCTAGAAGAGTCTGATGCAGTGTTGTATGAAAATAGCGATGGACCAGTACAACATTTTATCTTCTAATCAAAACAAAAGCTGAAGGCATGTAAAGCATGTTCATTGATACAAAGACAATAATAATACAGGTTGTCTTCTTTAGAAACCAAAGTAAAAGCAAAAATTCCCAAACACTATAACAAAGTTATTTATACCAGCTAGTATATGGTTAAAAGACAAAAGTCATTACAATGAAACCTGTTTTGTTTCTCATACCGTGGTAAAATCTATTGCTTAAAATCTAAACTGCAGTCAGTGCTTGTTAGAAAACATGAATCCATTTGTTCTAATATTCAGATACACTTGAACCACCTTCCTTGGAAACACACACATCAGCAGCATACAAATCAGCAGAGTGCAGGTACTTGAACAAATGCTCGCAAAACTGGGAGTAAGCATGCACAGTGGCTTTTGCTTTGGGCAGACAACAGCACTTCCTTCCACAGCCCCCAAGAACTTCCCTTGGCCCATAAAGCTGTTTGAGGAAAGATGTACTTGCAAGGAGATGGTTCTGGAGAAACAACAGTTAAAAGTTCTGAAATGTGAAATAAAAAGTTTCCATGGAGTTCTTAAATTCCTTCACACTTCACTGACTAAACACACAGCAAATTAGTTATGACAATCTGTGGTTAACTTTTCACTATATTCTCAAAATACAGAGGTTCTATTTTGAAATTTGATCAATATTCATACCATCTTACAGACTAAGTTAATTGGTAAAAATGCTGCGATATATTCTTTGAGACATTTCTTAGGAACACTTTAAGTATTTGTTACCCAATGTGAGTAAGTCTCCTGTTTGCGAACATTGATGATGGTTAATGGAAGGATTACATTGTTAGAAGGGTTTCAAAGTGACTTGTATGAGGCATGTAATCAGGATAAAAATAGAACTAAACATATCACAATGAAACCATGAAGTGATAATTTAGATACACGCACAAAATTCAAAGTCCTTTTTTTCTCTCAAAAGAGAACTATTAAAACCACAAAAGTCACATATTAAAAAGCACCTTTAACAAAGGACTGACTTTGAATAGTTTTAAAAATCAGGACTATGTAGCTTTGCAGCAGTACGACACGTATTGCAAATGCATTTTCTAAAAAGGCCTCTATTTAAAATTTTGGTATATGATTTTACAAAAGAGATCTACCAGTCCTCAGACTAAATGCATAATAGAGAATGAATGTTTTAAACAAAAAGCTAATAAAAATCTGGGCAAAGACAGCTGAAGTCAGTTGTACATTTAATGCATCCCTTAACTAAGACCAATTACCTAGTCTATAATCTATAATCCTGACAAAGGAATTCGCACACCAACATCACATGCACATTAATAGCTGTCATTTTCCAATCTGAAAATCTGCATATGTGTTTCTATATTAAGATTATTTTTATGAAAGTTTACACAAGTATAAACCCACAGTAGTCCTGAAAGCACTAACACTGTGTTTCACTACTTCTACCCAGGTCTGTGCATCCCCACCCCTTGTCCCACCCATAAGTTTGCTGTTTCCCTGGTATTAGAGCTCACCAGAGCTAAATACTCATTTTCACCAAGTCAGTATTAACTTGGGGTCATTCCCCAGCCTGTAACTGCACCCAGCCACTGTGACACCTGTGCAGGTGAGCGAAGGCTCAGCCCAGCAGACACAGGCAGGGACACCTACAGTGTTCATGAAACTGTGATCTTCAGTTTGTAACCCAGCTTCATAATCCGAATCCAGCAAGCATTACATGGTGAATTACAAAGCCACTCAGAATCAAAAAATATTTCGGATGAAACAGTCACTTTTTGCTGAAGAACTCATCTTCTCCTAGCACCACAAAAATGTAAGGAGGCCAGATGAGCATTGTTCTTTCTCTTTTTGTCTGCTTCTGCTCTGTTCCGGCACTACCAACCTCAAGCATTTACCAGTGACAATTCAGACACAGAATTCAGATTTCCATATGAAAACCATAGGGATTTGGAGAATTTGGGCTCTTGGTAGCTAGATTTCTACTGCTTATTTCTCGTTCTCCTCTCTACAGCAAAAGCTAGGCATCACTACCAAAGCCACTTCACCTTTACACATGCAAGACTGAAAATGTCACACTATCGTACTGGTCTGAAGCTTGGGTCTTGAAGAGAACACAAAAAGATTTAGTCAAAGGCAGGGAAGTGAACAAGATAGTAATTGTTGACAAATATATACATATATATTTGCCACTCAAATCTGAATGCAGTGGTGAAAAGCAGAAGATGGAGAAAATAAAAAAAAATAAAATAAATCACTGACCAGGAAAAAAACGCACCTTGGGAATAGGGACTATGGAAAACAAGCTCACTAAAGCTGCCAGTAACTGTCTGAGTGTATTTTCTTTTCACATTGCAAAAGGTGAGACAATACCACAGGCTCTCTCTCGGCTGAAAAGCCACTAGCAGCTAGCAGTGATAAAAACCCTTTCAGAGAAGGGAGTTCCAAGTGGGTGGAATTTCAAGGACCCAGTGAATCCATCTCTGATTGATCTATTCTTAATATGAACGTACAGTGAGGTCTTGCCATGTATGTAAATTCACAAAGGGAAATTAAGGGACAATTTTAAACATGCCGTATTTCCATTAGAAATCAGATATATACATTATGGAGCCTCCTCTGTCTGAAAGGCAAGAGTTTTCTTATCTAGAAAAAAAATCTCAAGTTATGTTTTATGCTGTCCAGTCACAGCAATTATTGCAATTATTTCCCTTCCCCTTTTACTAGGGGACGAAAATAAAATAAAATAAAAATCCATGATCCTATTGGGTTCTTAAAAGAGAATAGACACCCTGGTGCCATCTGATTGTTTTAGCCTGATTTTTCCAGGAAACTAATATTATTATGAGAAGACTAATCACAAAATTGTAACAGTTGAACCATGTTGTCCAAGTTCTATCAAATTTGGCAAAATGCTAGATGCCTCAGGTATGAATTTCAAAGAGGTTAGAGACCTTACAGAAAAATAAGACCCAGCACAGTGACTCTTGAGGGAAAAGCAGCTGTCGCTTTGTCCCTTTTACCCTGGAGAGACAGCAATCTACTAGCTAATCAGAATTCGGGTACTACCTGTTGAAACCACAAGCATGCTGTTCCTAATCTGGCTAAAAACCATCAAGAGAGGTGGAAAGAAATGACAGACTTTAGAGACATGGCAGGGAGTTGGGCATTTGACACTAGAGACTAAAATATATAGGAAACGAACCTAGAATAAATTCAGTTTTTAGGTCTACTACTCATGCAACAACCCGATTCATGTTTATGGAGTATTCTCAAACCACAGTACGTAAGGAAAAAAAACAAAACAAACAACTAAACAGATGAACAGCTAATACATATAAAACATACACATGGATAATTTGAGTGAGTCAATACCAATTAAATAGAAGGGATGAAAAACACTGCAATTATTATTGTGACTGGACAGCTTTAACTATCTTAGTAGCATGCAATGTAACAACGTAGATTTATGCTGTGCTGCCTAAACAAAAACCAGAGCATATCTCTTTTCGTCAAAATGCTCAACTAATATGATAAACATTGAAATAGAACAGTGAAAAAAGCTCCCATCATTTATTCTTCATGTTATTTGTATATGTAGGTTGTCAGGCAAACACGCACCCTTGTAAAGGCCTAGTTTTCCAACTAGATTCCTAGATTCCTTCCCCGTTTCCCTCACCAAGATGAAAATACCATTGAAAGAAGGAAAAAAAATAGATTCCCCCCAAAATCTAGAGCAGACACAAATTATTGTTGACTCATATTGCAAATTGCCTGTCCACTACAAGCTTTCAGAGTAATGTAACAAGGAAAAAAGTGTTTTTCAATCACTGCCATCCATCATCTTGGTAAACAAGTAGAATGTATACTCTGCCATCTGCTAGCTATTAGTCTGTGTAATCATAAAATATCATGTAATGTAATCATAAAAAACACTATTATTACCTACTCTTTCAATTTACAAGCAAATATTTCTATCTGTCAAATGATTTCATGCTAGCATGGGGTTTGAACCTTCTATGCTGCTTACCATCAATCCAGTCGTCAATCTAAGATAAGTGTCTCCCCTGTTTGGTCCTCCTACATTTGGAAAATTCTCAGCACGGCAGTACTCTATTTGATGCCAGAAGAAATCATATGAAGAGAAGGGTCAGTAAATGATTCAGCTGTCAAGAACCTGAACAGTTCAACAGCAAGGGCTATGAGACAGTCACCGCTCTTGTTCAGACAGACTTAGACACTGCCAAGAAAGGAGAGAATTCTCATGTCTGAGATTTATTTTTTTCTGCACCATATTCTATTTCGTTTTGATACCATTGATCATCTCTGTATGAGAAATAGCCCTAGAAAAGTTACAAATTTCTCAAATTACATCTTTAAAGGTTCAGCACAAACAGCTTTATTCTAAAATGCTTAGGTCAGAGGAATAACTTCTTTTTTTTAAATAGATTTACAACCAAAGCTATCCATTAAGATCTCAAACACGTTAATGAGCAACTCTATGCAGGGAAACTGGTTTCTAGTGATATGTATTACTAAAATATTTTTAAACAATTGTACCTATCTTGTTCCTAGTTATTTCTCACTAAACTGAAAAGTGAAGGTCACATAAAATGACATTTGCCCTTTCCACCAGCTCACAGAACTTGCCAGTTACTACACCACCAGACCAAGCTCAACCAAGGGTCCAGTTGTCTAGAGCCTGGACACCTATACGTTATTACATATTTTTAACTTATGGCAGAAAAATCAGGAAAGACTCTGCTTAAGTAGAGTCTTTTTCCCCAAGCTAAATCCTCAAGGCATCTGACACTAGAGACTAAAATACATAAGAAATGAACATAGGTAATGGTGTAAGCAACACAACAGCTGCTGTTTCAGTTGCACGGGACTCCCATTTGTTGATATGCACAGGTGATCCTCTGCTGACTTTAGGGCTAGGATTGGCTCCTGCACTGATGGAACCAAGCTGAACACCTTAGGTTTTGGTGGCCTGCCTGGTGTCACTGTAAGTCAAAATGGTAACTGGTTTTTTTAAAGATACAACAGATCCACTGTGTGCAGATGGACTTTGAAACTCTGAATGAACACGTCTCAAGCTACAGAACTACCATTTTTTTCTTCAGCTCACCCATTTCAGCACCAACTTGATTATAACCTCTCAGAAACCTCAATTTTCTTCCGTGTCTTGGTCAGTAACATTCTGACATACTCCAAGAACCTTATTAGTATACTTTAAAGGCATGGCCCAGGAGCACAAAGCAATTAATTGTGTAAAAACACAGTCAAAGGGACAGGAGAGAGATTCTGCTCTAAGAACATGAGCATGGGGTCCATGCTACTGAAAACGGCAATGCCCATGTCACTGCATTGCTTTTTCAGGCGTACACCTGAACCGCTGCAGCAATCAGGATTTTATTTGAGGCAATAGCCACTCAGTCTTGGCATATGGTACTGCCAGTCCAGTCTGGAAGCCCTTTAAGGAACAGAAGTCATTCCAACTCCAGGAATAGGGAGTGAGCTCAGTCAGCTTTCTCCAACACATCCATCCACTAAACCCAATGTAATCATTTTCTCCAGCTATTTGTTAAACAGTTCCGCAGTTCATAAGGCAGACACTGTTGCAATAGTGAAGAATTAAGAGTTCAAAAACCTGCACTTAAAAACTACACTATCCACACTGCAAAACTGGTCATTTAGAAACTATGGTGTGAGGTGCATGTGATAGCAATTGAGATTTCCCATTTTAAAAGAAATACTAATGCATAAAATGAAAAAAATCTTCCTCTAGTTTTATGCACTACGATGCAATCTTTAATTATATAATCACAGATTTGCTACAGAGTCCATGACTCTTTTCCTGTATGTGCATCCTATGGTATCAGAAGGAAAATTGTATCTGCAAGCATCAATCTCTCGTTTGCTTAATTTCCTAAGAGTTGTGCGTCTATTGTACTTGATTTTGAAATCTAAATTGAATTTATTATATATATATATAATTCACTTAAGAAATGTAGCAATTACTGCTGTCAAAAACATGTACATGAATAACAGAAATGAGACAGTGATACTAAAGTAGTTTTCAGTCTGGAACAGGTTTTGTTTTCTAGGATGCATCCTATAAGTCTAGCCAACTTGACCATTAATGCCACTATCTTTACATTATTGATAGAGAAAAATTAAAGGAAGTCTCCAAAAGCAAAAGGCACTTCCTTTTTTTCTGGATAAATTCTGTATATTCTGCCATATAGTATATGACACGAACAAAGGCATGAAGTGCTCCACAGAAACTTAATAGAACTTAAGTACACAATTGCACAATACTTTTCAGTTGGGCATAGGCAAATGGAGATAAGTTAGTCAGAAAAAAACCCCACCTTCTGGACTATTTGCTCAATTTCCCTCTGAGAAATTATAAAACAGAGACCTTTCTTCTAAATATTAGAGGGAATGCCCCACGAGAGACATGCAATGGATATGCTTTATGTCAACCCAAAGTAACATTAGAAAACTGGTGCAAGAATCAAAGAATATTTCATTTAATTTTTATGTTTCTTCACAATAAGAAATAGCATTGAGAATTCTGTTCAATCAGGTAAGTTTTACTTTCTTGTATTAACCACGTGGTTAACCTGAAGCAGAATTATGAAAACCTTTGCTATGACCAATTCTACAATTCTGCAGAAAAAAGTAGAATCTAGTTCTTTATAATAACCCTCTTTTAGTCTACCTAGTTATTTGTTTTCGGAGTTCATAACATCTGAGCACTTCAGAATTTCTAACACCAGCTCCACAGAATCCAACCCAAAAGTTTGTAGAGTTCTTAGCCTTTACTGACAGTTGTAAAGAGAATGCAAAAAGACATCTGCTTGACAATTTCCCCTCTGTACTTACAGCAAATCCTGTTGATGGTTAACACAATAAAACCTTCAGCACTCTAAAAACATTTAACAGGTTAACAAGGCAGTGATTCCACAACCATGGCAGCAGAGAAGAGCACTGCTCCATCACCTAACAGTACTAATTTGACCTGGAGGATTGGGCCTTGACACACGACTACTAAATCTACCCAACTAGCCAGAGTATTATGTATGCAGGTTTAAGCAAGACAACACTCAGTTCTGCACTGAGTCAGAATGGTATGGATAGGTAACGTGATTCAACATAAAATGTGCTTATAGAAAGTGAATCAAGTAAAAATTTGGAACAAAACAGACCAGAAGACCAACTTGAGTCAGAACTTGCACTGTATGGGCATTTTGACCTAGTATTGGAGTACTAGTTACTGTCAAACCAGAACGTATTTTGAAGACGAGGAAATGGAGGTATCTGACTGAAAAGAAGGAAAGCAGGGCACAGCCGGCAGCGCCCAGCCACTTTGTTGGACTGGAGCTGGGGAGAAGCCACAGCAGCAAACAATAGCACAAGCCACCAACACCACGGCAGAAAAGGAGGCAGCAAAGAGGTGGGGTTGAGATGAACTAAAGGTAGCTAAAACTCCACTTTCTCCCTCCTGCACTGCCCAGTGAACCTTCAACAAATTTATGACTTTCATACAGAAGAAAAATGTAACTGAATTGCCACTTGGCATTATGGATCTGCAATAAATATCAAAGTATTCTTTTCTAACAAAGAAAAGGCAGCATAACCAGAAAGTAAATGAATGCTATTAATTCCCCACCCAAATTTCTGATGTTATCCATTATATATATTCGTAATTCTATTATGGCTATGAGTTCATGACAGTCAGATATTGTTAGAGTAGCCCACTACTTTTAAATGACAGCTCTCTCACTTGAGATATCCTTTTTTTTTTTTGGGGGGGGGTGGGGCGTGGGAGTTAATAATCAGGTAGAGTTCAGTTTCTTGCTGTCAACACTTTAACTCTCCATAACAAATGACCATACAAGATTTTAACTCTGTAACAAATGACTATGCAACATTTTAAAAACCCCTAACAAATGACTATGCAACACAACAATAAAGTATCTTCCCTAGTTTTAGATGAGTAAATAAGGAAGATCAATATGAAAAAGAAGAGACTGATGCAAAATCAGCACACCTATTCATATTTTCAGGAAACATCTGACTGTGGGACCAGCACATCACATAAATTGAGGATTTCCTTGCAGTTCTAATCCTTTTAAGACACAAATACTATTATATTCCCAGGAAACAATGTGGTTATTCACCATTTAAGATTCAACGATGTATTTAGTAAAAGTTTAGGTAACAGTGTATGACTAACTAAAGTAACACTTTTCATAAAGCTAGATGTTAAAATCATGAACTGTTTTTGGTAATGCATACTCCACCTTTCACAGCCTGTACTCACATAGCTGCTTGGAGGCCTTCATGTACTAGATTTAACTCTATGTATTCTAAGGCAAGGGCTATCATCTTCATCTCTGCAACACAAAGTGCAATAGATCTCCTTCCCACAAGCGTCTATTGGCAAATAAACATGCTAAGTAGAAATGCCAAAGCACTAAGGTCAAGTATGTCAGCCAAGGTCACTGAGGAACATAACAGTGGAAATTAGACAATAGATCCACTAGGACACTAAGTCAATGCAACAAGTTCTCTAGCAATCTTTAAAATATATTTTATTAACGTTTTTATTAGTTCTTGCACAATATTCAGTCTCAAATAAAAGACATACTTTCATGACAAAAAAATAAAAATCAATAGGAGACTAACAGCTGGATTATTAAAAATACTTAGAGCCCTTCAGATATTAGAAAGATGTCTCCAAGGATTCTCGAAGTCCAAATGCTTAATTCCTACCTAATTCCATATGTACAAATAGGGTCTTAACCCTTGCCTCTTGACAAGAATTCCTTACTGAACTTCAGAATAGAGGCTGTGCTCCCATTTTCCAAGGCTGGGTCCATGCTTGGCAATTCACTTCAAGTGCTTTGATGTCAAGTGACTTTTAATAGGATCAGAGACTGACATAAAACTATAAGCATACCAGGTGCATAGCTGTTATTTGCTTTGTCCCTTGCAATGATGATCCAGTGACCTACCACGTTAACCTTAGTTGAATAGAAGTGCTGTAATATTCCACTAATCAGAATGAATTCCAACTTCTAGGTTTATATTATAGAGAAATATCATCTTTCCAAGCAGACTCGACGAATTTCTGATTCTAGCATGAGCAAGTATTAAGGGATCTTAAAAAAAAGAGGTCTTAGAAAAATACACCACAAACTGTTTTCTGTCAAAAGCTACAAAGTTAGTCATAGTAAAGAAGACAGCTTAGTTTTACTTGCAGTATGAAATTTCTATAACTATACGTTAAACTATTTCTTAAAACAGTTTTTGTAACAGTTTCTCAGTCAAGAGGACAACCTTTCAGAACATGGTACATGGATGGGTTTTTCTGGCACACATTTGGAACAACCAGCATAATTAATTCACCTGCAGCAAGTTCCCTTAACTCAGTGAACACAAGTGCCACATCTGTACCAAACACACTGGTTTTGCTTTAAAACAAAATATGTTCCCAAAATACATACCCAATGATGTATTTTGGAAAATATGTACAAGACAGACTATACAAGCACTTCCTCTCTCAATGTTTTCGTTGTAATTCACAAAGACAGCACCTTAGACTTTTGAAGACACTTGCTATGAGGTATCAGGTAAACTAAGTTCTCATTCCTGAAAGTATCATTTACAACAGTGACAGCTTCAGTTCCTTGAACTTCATTAGCACTGTAGTTGAGTCCCTTTCTTCAAAAGATAATAGTGTTCATACTGTACAGAAAAAAAAAATTCCATACACATTATGGATATCTCTATCTTAACCACCTATTTAACTTTTATAAACCCTTGATTAGCTAGGGGGTTACATGTGAAAAACCCTACACCTTCCCCCTTTTAATTGCCCTCCAAGAACACACGTAACAATAATTTCATGTTTTAACTGGGTTATTTACTACTTTCAGATCCTTTATTCTCTTGGGAATACTACCATTCTCAAGCTAGGCAAGCTGATGCATGCACCACAACGCTATTTTTTCTGAAGCCAGGTGAAAATAATGGTAGTCTATACAGAGACAGGTACAAGTTCCCCATGTCAGCATTACACAGAATGAGAACTCATTACACATCTGAGAAACCAAAAAAAAAAGTATGTAAACTATGTTGGAAGGTAACAGAACTAAACACTTCAAGAGTTACAAAACACCCCACAGTGGCTCAAAAATACTCAAACAGATGCCAACAAGTAAAATCCTAACATGAAGGTCTATTGACTGAGTATTCTTAGAGGGCACCTGTTAAAAGCTCTAGGTCAAAACAGACAGGTTCGGTACATTAAATTAAACTGCATCTTACCCAGAAGTGAAAAATGGGACACTCAAATCAGAATCAGGATCCAAAATCTGCAAGATACACTGCAAACTCCTTCCTGCAGTTTCATAATGAGAATGGTTAGGCACTGGACCTGCCTGCCAAGAGAGGTCGTGAAATCTCCATCCTTGTGGATTTTCTCAGCTTGACTTAACAAGACCCTGAGACACCTGACTCCACTTTGAAGGTAGCCCTGCTTTGAGCAAGAGGCTGAACTAGATAACCTGAATAATACCCTTAGAATTTAAATTAAGTCCCCAATTTACACTTACTGTACACTGGAGAACTCCCGAATGAGACATTAATGAGAACTTTTAGAACTGCAAAATACACATTCAGGATCTGAATAATGAATTTCCCAAACAAAAAAAATTATATTAGTATATTACCCTGAAAAGGTGATTCTGGTCAAAAACTGGTTGGAATGTCTTCAATTAAACTAATGGAGATCTACGATTTTGGTAGAGTTAGTAAAAAAGGACTGCAGGTCCCAGGAGCTTAAGGCACAGTCCCTCTCCTTGGCCTCACTGGCAAAGGTCCTCATCCTTCCCATAAATTAGGCATTGCAGTGGAGATGATTAAGCCTCCTAGTAAGAGTCTTACCTCATGAAATTTTGTTCATTGTGTGTGCAATGCTTTAGGGCTCTAAAACTTGAAGGCATTCTCGAAACAGGTCATACCTCCAGGAAAATGAGTGGAAATGATGGCATCAAAACACACAGTGATTCTGAAATTTGTTTTGTTTTGTTAACTTCAGCTACTGTTAAAACAAACATATGCACATGCAAAGAAAACAGTGTAAAGGCACACTCATTTCCCCATTTCAGTTTCCTCACCATTGAGAGCAAACTGATTAAGCCAGAATGATTCTGAATATCCAAACTCCGCTTCACTTGGCTTTTTCTTTCTGTCAGGGAATTTTTTGGCTCCCTTGAAACCAGATTGCACGATTCCTCCTTTCCCCAGGGTGTTCCCCAAATGCTTGGGGAAACACTGCTCCCATTAACAGCTTTCAGTTCTCTTTGTATGATGACCCATAGATCAGACTCACAAATGTCTCAAAAGCTGCTTAAGACATGACTAACTGCTTCTGTGTTCAGATGTGAAAAATCAGGTACTCTACCCAGTAGCTATTCCTTTACCAAGGATGCTCCCCTTAAAAATAAAGTAAAATACTAACATTATTAGGCCTATGCCAGGTAGCAGTTTTGCACACCATCACCTACAGGGTTTGTTTCCCATGGTGTTTTTAGCCTAACATTTGTATATCTTCCAGGGCCTGGTATCAAACAGAATCAACACCAGATTACTTGACACACCACAGCATCCTTTCAGCCACATACTGATGAGAACCCCAAGCACACCAGAGTCTAATGAAGTTAATGAAATTTTGTAACAATTTAAGTCAATCCAAGTCACTACTTCTGTTGTCCTCCCCTGTTGCCCTGTCCACGGAGTCTTTCTTTTGCTCTGACATTTTAGTGATTGCAAGGTGCATTGTTTTAGAAAATAGTCACAATAGCAGAGGAAATAAGAAGAGCTTAAGGTTAATATTTGCTCTGAGCAGCTTTCTGAACCAGTCTTGCATGGTTTTATATAAGCACCAGTTACGATACACAAGAACAGTGCACCCCTGCCTTACTTTTGCTTAAACAGCAATAGAACATCAACCTCACAAACATGAGTTATAGTTAAAAAAACAAAAGCTAAATATTTCTTGCTGTTTTCAATAGTCCTAGAAGTACTCAACACACCTATATAGGCATCCCCTTCCTGAAATACAAGATCATTGTATTTACTGTGCCTTCCTGATTTTAAGTTTTTCTGTAAGTATTTATTCATGGCCTAAATGCCAAATTTTTTTGGCTACATCTCAAGGCAGCTGCTCTTTCCAAGTTGAAATGGAAGCTTTCTAACCCCTTAGTAATTGGAGGTTAGGAAAAAACAAAATGTGTATTTCTTTTATCTTTTACACAGAGCCAAACTAAATGCTTACCCATAATCTAAGACACAAGAGTAGAATTTTTCTTGAAACCTCTAATAATTCTCCTGAGACTTATTTTTAAAATATTTTCAAATAAATTCTTTAAAAGGAAACTTTAAAGGTTAATGCCAATCCCATTATTTCAAATAGCCTTTACAGAACTTAAGACATTTAAGTGTTGCCCATGAATTTAGTCAGTCTCCAAATCAGAGTATCCAAGTTCCAGAAGCACCGTAAAACCTACTGCACTGGTAACAGTATGCTAAATGATCAAGTTTATTATGCATTTTAGGAAAAGTTAATTCTAGTTTATTCTAATTTTATTCTAGTTAAATCTAGTTTATATTGTACTATAGTCTGATTCCTCCTCCCCTACCCACAACTTAGCTTGAACAGAAATTCTTTACAATCGTACAACTGTGAAATCCCAGTTAGACTGAGTAAATCTGCATGTGATATTTTAGCAAGTTTGAGATTGAAATAATTCTTTAAAATACTGTGCAGCATCGTATGGTATTTTAGCTGAAGTTTCATCGTTCGTACAAAATAGCTTGCAGTGATTTCTTGCATGATATTTCAAAACACTCTGCAGATGTAGTCTGCAGGACTAAAAGGCCTCTCCTTTTTTCAATTACTTTTTAGGATCTCAGGAATTCTTAAAAAAGCTTAGTAGAAGACCCACTTATAAGGCTGTCAGGTTCTGGCTAAATCAACTATCAAAGTGGGAAATGGTTAGACAACAAAATGTTCAAGATGAATCTGTAGAAAAGTAATTTTATTGTTTCTCTTTAGTTACCTGTAGCTCTGAATATGTTAAGGAGATAGGTATCACTTAGAGGGATTAGCGTGCTAGGAATTATGTGCAATTTTACTTAACTTCATTAAAAAGCATGTCTGTTACACTTTCCACCACCACTTTCTTCATTAAGAAGTGCAGCCAATGACTTGTATTTGTTTTAGCATGCAATGCAAATTTGATGCAGGTGTTCAACTGCCTTTATTTAAAAAAACAACAACTTAGCCTAACAGAAGCTCAATGTGAAATACCAACAACAGATTCAGTAACAATCTTCATTAGAAAAGTACTTCTTAATGTCCTCATTCACAACAAAGGGAGTTGTTTCCGCTCCACCCCATTCACTTATCCTTTCTATTGCTGCCTTTACAAACAGAAGCCTGAAATTCCTTTCGAGATTGCCTGGGAGTGGAAAGAATTCTGTATTGCCACTACCAGGCATCCCTGCATGTTCCTGCATGCCACTTCCAAAACACTATGCACCTTTTTCCTTAAATACAAACTGAAAGTGCTTGGCACCATGGAAAAATCTGGCATGTCCTAAACCAAACTTTTTTGTATTTCAGTTATTTTTTTTTCTGTCTATACTGTCCAGGTTTACACTCAATGTGACTTGCAAGCCATAAGGACACTATGGTTCATATAGCAGACAAACCTGGTCAGGTTAGCAATGGCAGTTCAAAGCTGTACTACTGCCTGAGCTCCACACCTCTTCCTTGTGCTTGAAGGTAACAGCCCACAGCAGTAAAACAGAAACAAATGTACCACAGCAAAGCTACTGCAGTTCACAGCCCAAGATATTAATTCAGTATTTCAGAAAGTTTCCAAAATACCACTGAATGAAATTCATTTCTTGATGACAATGCAGTCAGAGACCCTACACCACATACCGTAATATTACACAAGCTAAAAGGCCTATGATCTTTTTTTTTTTCAAATTGGAAATAATAACCCCCATCATATTGTTAAGTCAATTTAATACTGATCATTTTACAGTCTCACAAGAGCAATTATGAACTAATATCAATATTACCTTGAAGAAATTAATATCAGCTTCTACTTGAATAAACCATTCTGTAACCATAGATAAAACTGATTTTGGATACTTTCATTAATACTACAAGCAAGATAGAGAGATGAAAATTAAGAAAAGTGAATACATCTGGTTAGGGTATAGTTTACAGAGAAGCCATCTAAGCACTGGCTATGCAAGTAGCAGATACACAGCCTTATGAATAAACTGGTAAGGATGGTGGAAAAATGCTATTTAAAGCAACACAGGGTCCTAGAATATGAGATTTAAATACATATTATAAGTAAAAAACCCCAAGTTTATAAACCTTACCAAAGCAATCTGAGGTAAACCAGGAAGGGTAGAATGCCGTTTCAGGTTTTAAGAGTTTGTTCAAACATTCCAGCGTTCCATAAATTAAAACAATACACACGCTCCCTCTTTATTAGCATGCTATACCTGCATTGTCATGTGCTTATTCTAAAACTAACCTAACTGTGCACATGACAATGTATGTAAGTATGGTTACATTTTCCAGTGGTATGAGTCCTTCCTGGTTACTGAGCAAGCAATTAATTTTATTACTATAGTGATAAAGCTCATGTATGAATCTTAAAAAAGATGGATGACCCCTTTTTCCTCAAAGGAGAGTTTCACTGTTATAATAATGATGACTGGCAAAATAATCACACCATCAAAAGTCTTAACTGATTCAGCTGGAACTCAAGATCTGTCAGTAAAGCTGCTCACAAAGGTTACAGAAAATGCTTATGATCCCAGCAAAAACAGCATTAGAAGATGACAGTTTTTCAGGTAACTTCCTCTAAAATTATGTCAGCTAAGTGAAGTTAGAGAAAAAAATAGAAAAGTAGTAAGAAAAATTATTCACCTGATCCATACATATTGAAATTTAAACCTTAGGTAAAAGTATACACTTGTATAGTGGCATTAAAATTGATAAAACTTTAAAGCCTTACATCTAGAGAAGTAACTAGCAAGGAGTATAAACAACAGCAAGACTTGTTTTAAATGGACTGCACATTTAAGTCCTGAAACATAGCTGTTAAAAACAAGAAAAAAATACTATGCTTTGGTCTTCTATGATATAATACATTACAATGGCAAATTCTACCATGCACAGTGTTTTTGTGTACTTGGAATAGTATTTCCAAGGAACACTCACATACAGATTGGAGTTCCACTCACTGCATCTGAACACTCACAAATTAAGGAAATGCTTGCAATAGTGTTACAACTAAGTAAGAAACCAGCTCAGCAGTTACTTACAATGAAACATAAAATATCCCCCCTAATTTACAAGTATAAAAAGACTCAGTTATATGTGAAAATACCACATAGCACTAAGCAGAATGCTAAAAAGCTGTTTTATATGTATTATTAACAGCAATATTCAGCTATTTAGCATTGAAGAATAACATTAAACACTCCCTTGGAGGTGATTATTTTCATTGTTGATAGGTCAGTAACTGAGATTTCAGAAGTTTACCTCTGACTAAAAGACACCAAGTCTTTTTAGGTCATGAGGTCCTACACAAGGTCTCTCAGAAGACAAGCATAAAAGTCCTAAAATAACAAGCACACACATAGGCTTCTCTTAATTTGCCCTGTTGGATTCCTATAATAAGTGCTTAACAACTCCATCCCCAGAGCAACTCTGCAGTCATCAACAAGACCATTTACCACATGATTTAGCAAACATATTTCCAAGATTTTCACTTACATGTGCTCATGGAATTGTAATAGGAATTAATGTAAGGCAATTTATGGTCAATTACCGTACTTGCCTTCAAAGTTCTTTTCATATCAAATCCAAGAGGAGAAAGAAGCTGAATTTCCAGTAGGCATACAGAAGTTATAATGCTACGGGACCAGCCTCCTCCTCTCCCATTTACTGTGTTACAGGCAATCAATCAAGGATTGTGCCCTTTCTCTCTTCCAGCACAGGATTTGGGTTTGAAGAAAAATTATGAAAAAAAATTATTCAAAATATAGTAGCATTCACAGAAACCAGTGGTGAAATTCACACAAAATATGCAGCCACCTTACACAAAATAAACCACTTTGTTTTCTTTACCCATCATTGAACTCCATAACTGGGAATTTGAGAGCCATGCAGACTTTTGAGCAACAGCTCAGCTAACTGTTAGCTTGCCTTCTGCTGTAACACCACCAGTCAGGCACTCCAAGCGGCATGAAGCACAAACATAAGGTGGCATGCTAGTTGAAAACATGGATACCCAGATCACAGAAACTATATTTAAACTGGTGAATCAAAACAGTTTGCCTGCTCTCTCACACTCACACTACCTTTTCCACAAAACTCTATTAGGGGAAGAGCCAGCCTGTGAACTGAGAGGTGAGAGCAGGAATGCAAGGGAGAGATCCTAGGCTTTCCAGAACAGCAACTCAGATCTAATTTCGCATTGGCTCAACACATCCACTACTCACCTTGTTCCACGTCTGATGTTCTCACCAGGAAAGATGGTGTTGTCTTTAACAGAGTTGATGCAAGACTGATGCAGAAGTGACCCTAAATTAATTAAACAAGCCTGATCCCCAGTGCCTGAACCATTTTGCAGTGACCTTGCTAATATTTGACCACTATTTTAATGGCCTCTGTACCCCCTCATCTTCTCCACGCTTAACAATCCCTATTAATTAAGTCTATCCACATAGTTCTGGTGTGATCATAATACTTCTTGAAGGACTATGCCCAGCAGAGGACACACAACTCTAGCCGAAACCTTAGCAATACAGATCTTGAGACAAATTTCAGCTCAGCCTTGGAGCTGCTTGCATTTTTCATTTTTTTAACCTCTCCTCAGCTGTAAGGCAATGGAATCTACTCCAGCCTTACATATTTTTCTCTACTGAAATGGTAGTAGTGGTCGACGTCTGCTCACCATCCTGTATGTATTTAGCTTATTCCTCCTGCCCACCCGCATTAATTTAAATATATCCAATTAAGAATGTCCACGCAGAATGGTCCTCTACTTCAAGTAAACAGTGTTTTCTGAGCATCAAACTTTTCTCTTTTACCAGACTTAATGTCAATTCATTATGTTAAGATTATTCAATTCTAATCTTATACTAAAGCATTGATAGCAAAGTTCAAAAAGAGCTTACACAGCCTCTTCCACCATCTCATGAAAATAAAGAAACAAAAATTCAGTAGCGTTGGAGGTCACTATGCAAAACCTAACCGGATATAACCTTCTGTGTAGGCAATGAACTGCCGATAGTTACTTTGTAAGTAGAGTTCTCCAAACCCACCTGGAGTAGTTTTTGCTACAGGGGAAGGTTGTTTACTGTTATTTCACATGAGCAGTCATCAAAAGTCTTTAGAAATCCACATTGATCAAAAGGATCCAAGATGGGAGGAAGTTAGGTTTGACTGGTGTTGTATCCCTCCTTCCCAAAAAATCCCACCCAGACCTTCATTCCTAATTTGTATTTTAGGCATACACTTACCTTGACATGAGTGTTTCTAGAAACAGAATAAACTTGACTTGTCCATGTTAATTTCTAGTCTTTTTGGTACCTCATCTTCTACCAGTTCTCAAAGACCACTCATCATAGCTCTGAAATATTCATGACTTGGAGGAAAACAAACAAAACAAAAATCCCAAACAAACATAACTTTTGTTTTCCCTCTTAAAAAATAAAATTTAAAAAAATATAAAGAAGAGAGCAGGAGGTAGGAAGTTACACCTTAACATAAACTAACTTCAGTTTCCAGAGAAATATGTAAGTAAATAGTGCAGGATGGATAAATGACTGAGCTGCTACCTGCAGTTCTTTGGAAACACAGCAACCTCAGTAAAGCGTTTGCCAAATACTGGAGTAAAGAGGACAGTACGTAACCCGAAGGGAGGGAGGTAACAAAGTAAAGCTTTGATATCCACTCTTCTGTAGGAGATGCCTACATCCATTACCTTTCTAATCCCAAAGCAGAGAATCTCTTCAGATAAGGTAAGTGCCATGTGCATTCTGGATCTGCATCTTTGTGTTTGATGTTACTACACCTGCTGATATGCAGAACTATTCAAACAGAGTATTTATTTGTCCAGAAACATTCCTATTATCTCATTAAAATAACATCAACCTGCATTGAAAAACTTTTACACCTTTGGTCTGTTTCAATATACTTACAGTGCAACTAATCAGAATACAGACTTCATAACAGATTAATTATAGACCAGAGAAATGTGAGCTCTAGCTTTCTTTTTCAGAAAAAGTATTTTTCATCTACTTCTGTGATACACATTACTGGCTAATTTACTACACACAAAGTCCAGAGATGTCATTGCAAAAATTTATTATTCCAGGTACAATTTCCACTCAACTGGCTTCCACCTTGATGATTGATAGATAAGAAAACTAACAATATTTTATTCACCCATCAGTTTCTTGCAAATGCCAATTGCCAACCTGAATCACTGTTGTAACTTCAAGCACTTCAGTTATGCATATTGGCTAGTATTTCTTACTGGCTTCTGCTCCCCCACCCCCCAAGGTATGATACCAAGAAATCCTAACACTTACAAAGTCAGGAAACACTGCTGACATCAGCAGCATCATAGGACAAGAAACATGCACACACACACACAAAATAATCAGACTTGAATTTATTTTCCAAGGTTCTATTAAAAAAACCCTAAAAATTCATCCAGAAGCATACCAAGCTAAAAACAATAAGCTAAGAAAAAAAGTAAAAAGCAGTCAAGAGCTAGAAAAAGAAACATTAGCACACACAAGCACAGCCAGCAGGAATATGGCAGAACAAGTTTGATTTCTTTTGCCTGTTTTTAAGAGGTCATATACATCAGAGCTCCTTTTCCCTTCATACCAGTTCTCAGATTCTGGCAAAACGCAACTCTTCTGTGTTTTGTGTTTGTTTTGATACAAGATATTTGAATATGGTTCTTTAAGCCAAACATGCAGATAACTTGTAATTTACATTACATTAATGATCCAATTTATCTCAAATTTCGTTGACCATAAGAATTACAGTTTCTGAATACTGCTTATTCACTATTTGTGAGGAAATAGTAGTGGATGTTCACCTTATTTTTTCTAAGTAAACTATAGAGAAGAATACTATTAAAATGTCTTGTTTGGAAACAATGACAGAATTTCTAGACAGGAAAAACATGTTGCATAATATTTTATCAAAACATGTTAATACAAGAATTACTTTCCAATTCCAATTATTCTCTCCCAAAAAGAATTTAAATTTAAAAAGTGTAGACAGTTTAGTCATTGATGATTTAGTAACACATTTACAATGTATACAATGCCCTAAAGCAAAATACACAGAGAAAATAAATCCATTCAGATAATCTGATGACCTAATACTAACTTGCTATCTCAAAGCCTTTCAGTTTAGTTGCAACTAATACTATATTAATATAGTTGTCTTGGGCCGTGCCCACTGAAGCTTCTAAAAATATGCTTCAAATTATCCTTTTAGCCAAAGTTTTCAAGATAAAACTTCTTAGAATGAAGCTAGTGCTAGCAGTTTTCTTCAGCTATTCCTAATTTTTAGAATAGAAGTAGAGATATTGTGCAGTAATGGAATACGAAGATGAAATGAGTAACTATGGTGAAATCTGTATCAGAAGGTAATGAGACAGAATCATCACCTGTATGCAACTGTCCAGGAACAGAGACAGATCCCAGGAAAAACCCTGCCACAACCATGAGAAAACCTCAGCTGATCAGTACCTACCATTCTTTTCCTAGTTTAAATTATCGCAGCTTAGTCTTGAAGATCAAGATTTTGGGTTTATTTTACAAAACTGGTAGATGACATACAAAAACCATACAAAAGCTCTCTGTAACCTCTGCAAGTACCCACCTTGAGTGTCTTCCCTAATACAATTTCAAAATACACCAAAATGTTTAATTCAGTATAGAAGTTGGCCCCAAATAAAAGCTTGACAGCCTCAGAAGGCAAATGTCCTTCTTTCTGAACATAAGATGGAGAACATATTGTTCAAGGTTTCATACGTGACACAGCTGCATGGAACAGCCTCTATAAAACAAATGCCATTGCTAAGTGTTAGTGAGGACAATTATTATCCACCTATTGGCACATCACATATTTTACCTTCTAAAGTAACTAAAGAGATTCAGGAATTTGGGGTTGAAGAATTGGAACAAGAAAGCATTAGTCCTTAAAGAAAGCAAAAAAATATTTCTGAGAGCATATCAGCCCTGGAAGAGCTAAATGCTGTGAGGTTAGGTTTAGGTCAAGCAACATGCAGCTCCTTCTCTACATTGCAACACAGCAGAAACAAAGCTCCTGTGCTCTTCTTCAATAGGAGACAGCTAGGGCTATCAAAGAGACATCTGCAGAGCTCCTAACAAAGAAACTGATCTAAACCAAACACTCTTGGATGCAAATAAAGCATTAAGACAGATGACTTATGGAAAAGTTCTAAATTTAACATGGAGATATAACAGCAGCTTAATTAAGGCTGTTATCAGCTTCCACTATGAATATTTGCTCTCAGCTCCCTAGTTCTCACCTCAGACATCTGACTTGACTTAGCAACTAATACACATTAAAGACACAGTTCAATACTAGTAGGAAAGTTATGTACAAATACACATTTGCCAGGTTCTAATTTTAGTTTCTCTTTCTTTTATCTCATTGACTTGTTTCCTGAAGTAGATTTACACTAAAAAATTGTTTTAATTAAAGCACATTGGTTTTGATAGTTTGAGTAACTGGTGCTTCTGGTGACCTAAAAAGGAACATTTAGTACAAGAAGGCATTCACCGATAGCTACACGAGTTTGTTTTATCAGTTTAGCTCCAAAGATTTCAATACCAAGAACCAAGCATTGTATTCATTAAAATCTTGCCTATCATGAAGTTACTAGTGGTCATGAAGATTACTCTTATAATCCTTCTGAACTGACAGTTATTGAAGATCTGCCTTTGTTCTGCAGATGACTGAGGTTTGTGTGTGAACAATAGTCTAGCCTGAATTTCAGCAATGTACATATAATTATTAGCCTGCTTTCTTTAGTTGAGGATAATTTTATCCTTCTTGAAGTTAGTGGTTTTTTCCTACCTTTTCTGCTCGCCAATAAATTAAAATATTTTCAAAAACACATTACAGTTTAATACAAATTTACACAATCCTTACAAGTGTTTAAAATATTTGACTATAAAAAAGGAAATCTGAAAATGATTGATATTTCCTTCTTCTATAGCATTGTCTCTCCTTTGTGAAACACAGGAACTTAGCCTCTGAAGAACTAGTAGATGGTACAAGACAAAAAGAAAAGGAGAGGTACTAAGAAACTTTAAAAATTATCATTACTTGGAAACTAGACATGATGTCTCAAGGTGACACTGAAAGTAAAAAGTCAGCAGGGGATGCGGCCTGTTCCTTCATAGTTCTGCTGTCAGCAGATTTTCTCTATGACTAAAGAAAGATACAAAGATGATGTATTGTTGCAAATAGGGAGCAGTAGCTGACAAATACTTTCCATGTTCCTTACAAAGAGCAAGCCCAAATCCTTCAGGTTCATCTATGAAAGGCAGCGATGATTTAGGCAAGTATACAAGCTTTTCTTGCACCAAAAAATTAACATGCATGAGGTCATATCATAGCCACGTGCTTCTTGCAGACGTTTTTGTTGACATCCTTTTAACAGTTTTAAAGCTTCCAAAAGAATATGGGTGTTCATCTGCGAACACCATTAGGTCTACCAATTGCCATCACTGTTTTTACAATGTGATAGTTAAAAATAGACAAAAAGGGCAAGGCAAAAGTTATGGGTAAGAAAGGAAAGAGCAGCTTTCAGAACAAAACCAAACCAAAGTACTTTTTAAAAAGTAGCTAGAGCCACTGAGTGAAGACTGAATACCTGCTCATCACATCATTTAGAGATCCCTAAAGGAAACAACTCACCACTGTTCAACACCAAGCAGTTGGTGATGACATCTATATTCAGGCTAACGCTTACAGTTGTAAAAGATGGTGGCTTTTTTTTTTTCCCCAGAAATGTTCTAACAAATTCATTTTTGGGGGAAGGATATTACTACTCAATAGGGAGAAAGCAGTAACATGTCTTTGCCAAGTGAAATTATCACCATATTTGTCAAAGACAGAAACTTCCCAAAACACTCCTGTCATCTGCCACACCAGAAAAACTAGTGAGCCAATAAAGACACTAGCTTAATGGGGTCTGGCCTACAGAAGGCAGGCAAGGAAAACAAGAGTTGTATACAGGAAATTTTCAGAGACAAGAACCCCCTGAAAGGCAAGAACAAGATAGCTGTCCTTGCTATTCTTGGTAACTTTCACAATATATAGCTCATGATACCTATAAATCACCTTCTTTACGTAGAAAGCCCTCAAAAAACAGCCTACATCTCAGACCCAGAAGAACCTATAACATAGAATAACTGCCGCCTTCTGTTAGTGCCTAATATACCCAGTTCTGCAATGAAGAAATAATTTAAAGCTTCACTGTGATGCCCCATTGTAATTACAGCTGTACAAAGCAGTATCTATTTATATTCCCTGCTCCCTGTCCCACCCTGTGTTAGAAAAAAAGCAAAACCTAGGGCTTCACATATGCAGAACTATACAGTAAGACAAGTGTTGTAGGTCACAGCCACATATGGAGAAGTTAGAAAGGCCAAAGATTCCTAGACAGTCTTGTCATCTTGAGCCTTATTATGCACCTGCATTTATATGTACACAATGTTTGTTGGTTTGTTTTTTTTAAAGTAACAAGATAAATTCTCAGGAACATAAAACGTTTATCATAGTTCCCCATCCAGCTTGGGAATATTTCACCTGAGGTTATATGCTGTGTTGCTTTTTGCAGCCAAAATGAGGATGGATTAAATCCACTTTGCTCGGTCCTGATCTCATTCTGTTCTGAGGGTTGGAGTGGAGATGTTACAAACCAGTACATGGAAGTTACAGAACTACACAGAATTTTTACATCTCTGCCTGAAGTCATGTATTTTTTTCTGCTTTAAGTTCTAGATAAGTCAGAATAGAGGTGAAAACTGACAATATATTATTGGAGTATTTAAGAACTTTTATCAGAATGGATAAATAAAAAATATCATGAAGAGCCTGAACGACCTGGAAAAAAAATCTCTTCAATGCTTAAAAATCTCTCCAAAGTCTCTGGCTTTTTCATGTAAACAAGGTAAAACAAGGGAATTAGAACAGGTATTCTGTGGAACATTTTATAAAAGGTCAAATCCATGTATTTCTTCTACTCTGGCATCTTTTTTCATCTTGGCAAATACAGCAGGTCTCAGCAAGGTATTTAACCAGGGTAAGAGACACCCTGATTGAAGTTCTGAGAACAAAAGCAGGCTGAAAACATCTTCCATTTTGTATTAAAAATATTTACTTTCATCATTGTCTTATGCAATTCAGAACCAATAAAAGAAAAAAACCCAAGATTTTTTAAATACAGAAATTTGTCCTTATGTATTTCAAAGGGTTTTTTTTAAATAAAAATATCTGATTTAATTTTCAGTCTGTTTAATGAATCCCATTGATTATTAATACATTCTTCATCATTCAGTTTGGCTACCAAAGTTCTGCTTGAGATCAACAAGGACAAAAAGCAAGCAGGATCAGGAGTATGGTTTGATTTCCTTACACTAACAACTATCATAAATTATTTACTGAACTTCAAAGCTTTGAAACTGATGATGAATATAGTGGGGAAAAATAAGATGTGTTTGTTTACTATCAATTATTGATTACAGATGTTTTACAGTATATGCACAAAATAATAAAAATGTATTACGTTCATTTCATTAAAATTTACTGTTCTTTCTATCCATTCAGAGATTTTGAATGGACTGTTTGGTAACTTTTCAATACTAAGAGATGCCAAAAACATGACATCTTGAGAAAAAAAAAAGGATTACATGCATACTTTGCAGTAAAAAACTTATATTTGTATAGGTAAAACATTACTCAAAACTAAACAAAATGAAGTCTTGAATCAAAACAAAACTGCTTACACAAGCCAACTCAATAAAACTTTTAGAGCCTAGAATACGAGTGATAGATGAACTAAATTAATTTCCAAAACAGATCAAAGAATTAACACACTAGTCCTTCTAATGAAAGCAGGATATCAAAACAGTCAAGCACTTACAGATCCAAATTTTCTTCTGATTAAAAGTAAGTCTGAGATGTGCAACTGTATGCCAGACAGCTATTGTTTTTAATATGCCCTAGGTCAAACGTGGTAAACTTCACACTTCTAACCACTGTTGTTTGTAATAGATTTGATGAAACACGTTTACAAAGGATCAATAAATGTAAAGACTGGAAAGAATTAGAGAGGCTTGCAAGCTTGTACCTATTGTCTGGGGGAATTAGATGTCAGTTTGAGTATCAGAATTCCAACAAAGGTTTCCTAGCTTTAATTTACTAGAACACATAATGGGCGATGTAGAAGCTGGAAAACACTAGTCAGTCTGAATACATTACTTAACAAACAGTTTAATGAATGTTACAAACATCATTATAGTCCTGGCATACTCTCTCTGCTCATTCATTTTTACTTTGCAATCTTATAATGAAAGTACATTTCTTTGTGAGGCTGTTCCACTTGAAGTCTCAGAAGGAAGAAACACTAAAACATGTTCAAAACCTGGATCTAAATAAACTGCAATAAACAGCAATGCTAAAAGCTATATAAATACCTAGTGATACACAGCTTTCCAGTCTGTCTCAGACAGACAGCATATACATTAGCATAGCTTATGCACTTTTACAAGTTAGCTATGATATCCTAAATACATATCTTAAGAAAATCTTCCATTTGTAAACTAATGTATAAAAACAAATGTATAAAAAGAGATGAGTAAATAAATGTAGGCCACAGTGGAAAGGAAAACAAAAGCCACCAACACATTCTTTAAAACTGAAAAGATTGGCTGATATCAGAAAATATAGCTCAAGTCTGGTTCACACATTAAAAAGAGTAACAATTTCTTTCCTGAGGATTTTAATTTAAGTAGTTCTTGTGAAACAGAACATACCCTTTTCTAATCAGCTATTTCAGTCATTGTATTTTTAGTCCCAAGTTCAATTTGACTTTAATGCAAGTGTACAACCTAAACCAAAAAAGCACAACTTCTATGTTCTGATAAAATAATTTAGACACAAGGTATAGTTTTACACCACGCTGAACTTTAAGGTTTACCTTTGATTGTCACAATACATTCACTCACATTATCTGATTTATGAAGAGAGAAAATGAGGAAACAGTCATGAACAAACTATCCATAAGCTTTTCCAGAAAAACCATGTGGTCTGGTGTTCCAACAGACAAAATGAAATTTTAAACCCACAATAGGGTTGTTTAATGCCATATTCCACTGGGTAAAATTGGATACAGAAGGTTGGATTTCTCCATCCCAGGTTCCCTCTTCAAATCACAAACCGTTCATGTGCAGCTGATAAGTACAGTATCTCTGAAACTCCCTTTATAACCCAGTGCATATATTGAAACAATCACTGGAGTGCATTTTTTCCCAGGGAAATGTGTAAAGAACCCAATTTCTGAAGACAGAAATGCATTCTATCATAGAGTTTTGAATAACAAATAATTGAGTTCTTGTTCTACTGTGATGGGAAAGCCTCGCTTGGGACTTTTCGGTTCATATGACAATAAGTTGCTATGACCATAAAGAAAAGGATATACATATATCTGCATGACAAAGAACGCCCTTGTTACTGAGAAAGACATTGTCAGTATTACTACACCCCTACAAAAGTAAACATAACCTCTGTTCATTTTTATGTATTAAATGCTTGCATAGTCAGATATGAGAACATTGGTATAGTTTGTTCCACTGTACTACTGCATAGCTTTAGTTTTGTTTTATATCCTGCCAGCACCAACCTGTGTGGTTAATACACTCACATGTGCTTTAACTAATATGAAGTATTGCTAGTCCCTACACTACATCTAGAGCAACAAATATGCATATTTGACATTCTGCTTTCTTCTCATTTAAATCTACTTTAATAACTTGAGAACCTTGTCACTTGGACAGCCAAGGTCATGATTTTTGAAGAAGGTTCACTGAAGGCAAATCCCAAAGGGCTACATGAGTGTCTCTTTGTCTGGTCATATCAAAAGGAAGTCTTTAAAAGGGTTAATTATTGCTTTAAAGTAAAAAAGGAAGTGCACTTCACAACAGAAGCTGCTGTTTATTCTCCTTTGGGCTGTTCATTGTGGAAATCTGGTTGACAGAAATTGGTATGAAAAGCTTAGAAATAGCTATTCCTAGAAATAGCTGTCTCAGAAAAAGAGGACACCTGATTAACCTTTTGGTATATCATTAGCCTAGGAAATTGCAGTATTTCAGAGTGCAGAAACATATTATGCAGTTCTTTCTCTGAAAAGAAATCTTACTCAAATCTATATTCCAGCACATTCCTTATATTTGTGTTATTGTAGAAATTGAGTATTTTACATGTTATTAAATAAATTAATCGATAGTTCA
>VZRW01006832.1:64825-80693 GCA_013398125.1 Aegotheles bennettii | reverse complement strand
GCCCCTGAGACCGCCGGTGCCGTGTAGCAGCGTGGGGATTTGTGTGTGAGCCCCCTCGGTGTTCCTGACCTCACGCATCACTGCGCTTCCCGCCGGGATTTACAGCCCTGTCTGCTGCCTGCTGGGCTTTTTGCTGCGTACTGACTTTCCCTGCCTTTCTAACCGCTCGCCTGTGTCCCCAGGAGAACGTTCGCAGTGTTGGCGCCCCCATTGCGCTGATGCTGTCCCCTAGAGCTGAGGGGACAGGGTTCTTGCCCTATTGCAGCACCCTGGGTATCTCCGTACTCTTGCAAACACTGTGGGATTGACTTTTTTTATCTACAGGTTGCACTGCTGGCTGCTTTCTCACACCATTACTGTGCCCTGTGTGCTTGTTGCTTTGATCCTCTCGCCTTTGGTTTGCTTATCCAAGCTGCTGCCATCTAATTCAAAGCTCTAGATTCTTGTTCTGGTGTTTTTCTGCCTCTGGGGTCCAGCTCTTAGACTCAACAGAAATGCACAAGTGGAATTTTTATGTCTGTCTTGATATCTGTCTTTATCTTTTCCCCTCAATAGGCTATTGAGGAGGAAGGGGGGAATCCTGATGAAATTCCAGTGGTTTCAGAGAATATCATGAAGAAAACTCCAAAGAGAAGCAGCAAAGGTACAGGGCAGTTAGTGAGGAGCTTCACCCCGTCGCCCTTGAGTTTTCTAGCAACCTTTACTCGTGACATGGAATCCTGCTGAGCTTTTTTCTGAAGTCTGCTTTTCCTTTTGGAAAAGTGCCTGATTTAATTTTGGCACTGCTGCTGAGTGTTTTGCAGTCCCAAAGCTGCAGCTGACATTACTTGGCCTGGGCCAGACTTGAGAAAAACTGATTCTCTGGGAGAAATTAAGTGCAGTTGAATCTTCTGTTCCTTGGTTCTGACCTTTAGTGCTGTATATTATTGGTATTCTTCCCCACATTTGTGCTTGGGTTTCTCGGGATGGGTGGTGTGGTAACTAAGGTCATTTATTCACAGAACTTCAGGTAATTCAATAAGGCAGGTGCTGGTCCACTCCAAGGATCTGTTGGCTTGTTCCCTGATATTTGTAGCAGGAACTATGAAGTAATGCTGAAACAGTGTCAATGTTTCTAAAATAGATAACTGGGGTTTTCCTATGTGACCCTCCCCTTACTTTTGAGAGATATGAGGGTTTTTTTTTTTTGAGGTAGAAATGAGGAATTTCTCACAAATTCAGAATAACCCGTGTAGCGTGTTATGCTTATGCTTCATAGCTGATAGGCTCATCTTTCTCCTCATAAGACTGGTTTTTAAATCAAGATCTGAAATTGGGTATGTTTTAAGGCTTTCTGAATGCATGTTTTTTCTAATGATGAGACATGGTCTTACATAATCTGTATTTTAAAAAAATTGCTATTTTTCTAAAGTTAATTAGCATGGTTTGATCTTCTTTTACAATCAAATAATGTTGAAACTTCTGTATTAGAGCTGAGCAGAATAACTAGCTTAGATGAAGGATTTTAATTACTGATTTTGATTTACACAAAATGTAAATTTGTGAGCTGAAGCTTGAATGTTTTGCCAACCAATTCGTTTGACCCAGATTTTCGTTGTTCCATCCAGTTTGGAGTGATGCTACATTTGATTGCAGACTGAAATGTGAATTCTTAACTGGGAAGAGAACAAATTTCATAACTGTGGGTAAAAGCAGAGAGATCTTTGGTAATCACAAGCAAGTCTCAGAAAAATACTTAATATACATTATAGCACTTCTAGTGTTGGGATGGGAATAGATGAGATGTTCCTTTTACCTCTAAAATATTTCCTTTTTTTAATTGTAATGTGCATGTAGTTTTCAAGGAAACAACTACTTAGCTCTGAGTTTGTTACTATTTGGTGCTGAAACTAGTGTAAAGGCAGTTCTGGTTTTTTGTGTTCAGCTGGTGAAGGGAGCACTGCAGGAATGCTTACACGTAGGGTGTTTTTTTCCTATACTTTTCTGTTGGGTTTTTCGTTTGGTTGCTTTTTTCCCCTCTTTTCCTTCTAGTGAATGTCTGTAAAGAACTGAAAGGTTGAGGTAATAAATTACTGCAATTTCAGCTGAGTTCTAGGGAGTGCACAGTGGTGCTTCTTGAACTCGTGGCAGGCCTTAGACTGTAGGGTGTTTGTCTGCTGCTGAAGTGGGATGGTATATGAACACTCTGTTGTGGAAAATAAGGAAAAAAAAATAAACTGAACGGAATACCAACTCTGATAAAAATAAAACTTGAAGGCTACATATCGTTACCTTCTTTTCATTCTAATAATCAGGACGTAGACCAGATGAAGAGGGAGCAGAAGATAATGGCCTGGAAGAGGATTCAGGAGATGGACAGGTACGTGAGGCTGTGTTTGAAGTGAAGTAATGATAGCCTTGCTTTCAAGTTACAATGACTATTATATATACTTTTTCTCTTTTCACAGGAGGATATTGAAGCAAGTTTGGATAACTTGCAGGATATTGACATGATGGATATTAGTGTGTTAGATGAAGCTGAAATAGATAATGGCAATGCAGTAGATTGCGGAGAGGATTACAGTGCTGATAATATTCTTGACTCACTGTCTGATAGTAAAGAAAATGCTGATGCAGAAGTGAAAGAACTTCCAGATCAGCCTACAGAATATGCTGTAGGTAACTTGGAGGCATCCCCACAATTTTCAGAAATTAAAGAAGAATCAAGAGAAATACCAGTAGTGATGGTATGCATCTCTTATGTGTGTGGAATCAGATTATTTTCCTTTATTTTTTTGTTCTTTTAATAAATTAAATGGCAAAACAGTAGCTAAAGAGTATTTGAAACAATTTGGGCCTCTACCAGTTCTCATGGTCATTGCTTTTTCTTCTTTTACATATTTCTGGAAATAGTGTTCTTGATTTTAATATGCTTAGATGTTGTTTGTACACATGTGGCTGTACAGATTGATAGCAATCCAGACAGCTTTCCTTTTAATCATGCTTTGAACTCGTTGCTTCACCCGGTGTTTACATTCCCATTTTCATATATTTCCTTTATTTTGGAAGACATGTGAAGCATACAAATGCTGTAGCCTTATTTACCTCAGCTGAGCAGCAGCATTATGGGAACTCTATTCTAGATTATTTTTCTGTTAGGATAGGGTGTCGCAGTTACTCAGTTGCTGAAGGTATTTTTATGTTGGTTTTCCATGTTCATATGGCTGTTGCACTCCTTATATGACACTGTCCATCTGGGCTAGAAGATAATTTTTTTTCCCACCCAAGGTCAAGTGTTTATCTCCTGAAATGTACAACAAAGCTTTTGAAGAAAGTTATTTCTGCCCCATCTAATAAGGAACTATGGCTCTTTGTTGTGTATGCACAATGTGTCATCAGTCTGGACTACAAGATTGTAAAGCTGGGTGGTTCCGCCCCCAAATCTGAAAGCTGGGGAAATAAGCTTAACCCCCCTATCCCCAAGCATATCCCTACCCCACACAAGTCAAATAGAAATAGCCAGAAAGCAGGGTTTTTTTAGTGACTAAGCTACCGGAGTCCGGGTCCGATCATGTGGTCATCTTTCATCAGTAAAGAGAACAGTTGTAAGCTCCCATAGACTTTTTGGCTCTATGTTGTTGCTGTAAATAAGAGGCAAACATTAAGTGAAAGTTTACTGTTGGAATCCCCATCCTTAGAAGATTTTTGTGAGCCAATTGACATATTTGAGAGTAATGAGAGAGCTTATTCACTCGATAGGGATCGGGAAGAGGTGTGGGGTTCATGGGTCAGTTTTTACCCTTATTGGTTGTTTTGGATGCTAGGTGGATTTGCTTAATATCAGTTGTCAGTGAAAATAAAATCTTGGATTTCTCATTCAGGTTTCAGTCACAATACCATTCTTTCATAGATAACAAGATGTCTTGCGTTTACTTTTTAAAGGTAGAGGTTGAAGATGTTGGAAACAGTTTAGACGCTTCTTCGTCTGCTTTAACCATAATAAAGGTAAATGGTAACCATTTTTTTTTTACAAACAAAAAGGCATAAAATATGTAAACTGTATGCTGAGACAGTGTATGTACACGTAGTACACAGTGGGTGCATTCTGCAAAGATTAGGATCTAATGTCTTTCTAATTTAATCATATGGACACATACATATGTATCTATCAGGTCATATATATATATATATGATGTATGTATCATACTGAGTTTGGGTGGTAGATTGGTTTCTTTTTATCTGTTGTATAAACCAACTCAGTTGCCTTACATTATATTTAACTTCCATTAAAAGTGTACATATTCCATGTTGCCAAGAAAGCTGAAGCTTCCTGCAATACTGGCCTTTCTCTCAGATCACTCATGGTAGGATAAGGACTCTTGTATCTCCAGGTGAAACTGGTGTTCCTATCAATTCTGTTTTCAGAAAACAGACTTCACAGAGTAACTCTAGAGAAGGGTAATGCAAAGCTTTGCTCTGTGCTGCTAACATTTGTTGATTTACTTAATTTTGAGAAATACTTTTTTCACATTTAAGTTCTTACACGTTTCGTAAGACTTGAAGATGTTAAAGGGTAACGTTAAGTCTTCTGGTGAAAAACATATTTAAGATTCAATGCATTCAAAGTTGAAATAGACTGAATTAAAGTCTCTCCTTTTGTATGGGGGATGAGAGGTGTCATTCAAAATAACATCTTGACTTCTTATGAAATAGAAGTATTTCTCCTTTTTTTTTTATCTTTTTCACTACAGGAACTTGAAGAGTTACCTTTGGAGCCAGGTACTGTGGTTTTGTTGTTGGTTTGGTGGTGTTTGTTTGGTTTGGTTTTATATTTTTGGTGATAAAAAAAAAAAGTCCTGGGCTTTGAAACAGTTTCGTTCTTCATTTAATTCTTCTTGTGTCCCTGGTTGTTTTTTTGTTTGTTTTGTTTTTGTTTTTTTAATGCATTACTATAGTGTATGTTATTATGGTGGACAATCCAGGTCATGCAGGGTCATAGAGATTGGAAACCCGGTCATATCACCAGATCTGTGAATAACCACTTGTTGAAAACATGTATTTCATGTGATAAAATGGTTCGGTAGAACTGTTATCTACAGTGGAGTTAAAGGAAAGAGCCTTAAAGATGTAAAGGTTCCAAAAACAGATCTTGTGATATCACACTGTACTGTAGCTCTATGAATATAAATACAGGAGCATAGGTAATGCAAAGCTTTGGTACAGAACAGAAATTAAAGAAGTGACTGGACTTCAGAAGAAGGAATACACTGTCATCATGGAAATTTCTACAGAGCCTATTCGCTTTCTGGACTGCAAACACACTCATGCACCATCAGAAGATGCCCAGTTCTCATGTTGGACTGTCTGCTAAAAGAACTTCACTGAAATTTGGAAATTGAAACCCTCAGTGCCTTGATACGTTCAGTTAAGCATCTCGGACTCTGGAAGCTAACTAGAGAAGAAACAGAGCTGAATGATTTCATGAAGAATATCAAGGATCAGCCAGAAGGTTTTTGTTAGATCTGTGGGGGCATTTTTCTTCCCTGTTAACATTGTTAGGGCTGATTGGGCAGTTTGTGAGAGAGCAGTTAGGGTAGGACTTGTAACACTGTGTACACTAGGGTTTTCCAATCTCTGTGTAGCTTAGAAGTTCTCTTGGTGTTAGTGTGGCAGCCATTGCCAGTTCCACATTTGTGATTGCTGTATTTCCCTGGTGATTAAATCTTGTGCCATTCTATTCCTGTTAAATCCGTAGAAAATGAGAAAATACTCGACATTTTGGGGGAAACTTGTAAATCTGAAGTACTTAACGAAGAAACTTCCGAAGCGGAGCGGCCCCATGCACAGGAAGCCAGTAACGTGGTGCCAGGCAAGAGGCTGGCGGAGGAAGAGGACGCTCTTGGTGCCGCTCAGTCGGAGGAAGATGCTTTAGATTTGGACAGCAAATCGGCACAAGCTATGGCAAGGAAGGAAGCAAAGCGTTTAGTTGTAGCGAAAGGGGAGACAAGTGAACAGACAATAGAGGAAGAGAAGCCGGACTCTGACTCTTTAGTGGTAGAGACCCTAAGCGATCAGAGTAGCAAACGCTCCCAAGGCCTGGAAGCCTCTAGTGGGGAAACAGCGGAGAAAGGCGCAGGTCCCGAAGGCAAAGATAGCAAAGCAGATGGCAAGAAAACAGAAGACAAAGCTAATTCTGAGGAATCCCCTGCTACTAAAGAGTCCTCAGCCAGTGAGGGCGGTGATCAGAAAAAGAGGTTTGTTTTTTCTCCGTTATAGCCCAGATGCTATCTTTTTGTCATTGGTCATTAAGTGATGCGAATAAGCTGTTTGCTTCAATTGGCCACCGAGACTGGTGAAATTGTAGCCTATTCCTAAAGAGTCTGTTTTATTTCTCCATGTGCAGATATTTTTTATTTTTCTTTTTAAACACAGAGGGTTTGATTTCTTTCCTTCCGCAACCTTCAAAGGTTGTTTTCTTAAAATACTCTTATTTCTGTCATCTGCAAAGCAGAATTGTCCGTTTAAGGATATGAATCCCATATTTCCTGTTACTCTGCTATAAATTTGCAAAGATAGCACTTATTTCAGAAGTAATTTGCTGGTAGGTATCCGATTTTAGTGCATAATCTAGAATTAATGTTCTCTTTGCATATGATCAGTTGAATAACATGGTGTTTTGTCTTTAGCCCTGTTGAGGAGGACAGAGATACAAAGATAATCTCAAAAGATGAGAAAGGTATGATTTATTAAAAAATTAAATGTACAAATGACTTAAATGTTACGGGTTCAAATCTAACCGTTGTTTATGAGTTGATTGTAGTAAGTAAACATTGCAAGGAGCAAGTGGAGTAATAGTTCTGCTTGCTTTGGAACTTGCCTTTCTTGCATTGCTTATATTTTGTCTTGTTAATTCCCTAAGCATGCTTATATCTTCACTGTAATAGTTACACTGGTGTCCCACTGGCTTCGTGAATGGTGATGGATACTGGCAAGGCTGGGATTTGTCTGAAAAATCTTGATAGATACCTAAATATATGGGTTTATACTCTTTCTGGACTGTTAAGTCGGTGAACCCTCAGTGTGGTTGAAGCCTTCGAAGCATGAATTGTAAATTTTAGTTCATGTAACTTCTGTAACCTTATTAATCGACAAAGATACTTTAAAAAAAGAAGTCTCCTGTGAATTGACATTTAAGTCTTTTTAATCATCATAAAAGTGGTTGAAGTGTAGGAAAAGAATATGTGGATGAAAACTTACTAAACCTATACAAATGTCCATCAAGTATGGAGTTCAGAAGTTCATTTTTGCAGGCTGCAACGTGTCTTGATTCTAAGATTGGAAGAATTATAAGTTAAATTGCATTTGAAGAGGTTTATGAATAAAAAAAAGTGGGTTTGTAGGGTGATTACTTTGTCACTGTTGCATTCTTGTGTTATATGGTCTTTTATATTTGGGTTTTTTGTACCTTAGGCCGTGCGGGTAATGGTTCTGGCAGAAATTTGTGGGTTAGTGGACTTTCATCATCTACTAGAGCTACAGACTTGAAGAATCTTTTCAGCAAGTATGGAAAGGTACGTAGTGGATATTGTCAATTTAAAAGAATCACATTAGATTTAGTTCTTAATTTTCCTAATGATTAACTGGGTAGGCTAAGCACGTAACTGTCTTGTTTTCTCTTAAAACCCTGAATCTCAAAGTAGGATACTTCATAGAGAAGGTTATTATTTGATGACAGATCTGCAAACACACAATAATTTGTTTTCCCAAAGGTGGTGGGTGCAAAAGTAGTGACAAATGCTCGCAGCCCTGGTGCTCGGTGTTACGGCTTTGTTACAATGTCAACGTCTGAAGAAGCCACTAAGTGTATTAATCATCTCCACAGAACAGAACTGCATGGAAAAATGATTTCTGTGGAAAAGGTGAGTGGTAGCTATTCCATGACAGCGTAATGAGAATAAATATGTGCATGTTTAATGTCTGTCTCTTACTATAACAATATTTCTGGCTAAAATTCTAGGCAAAAAATGAACCAGCTGGGAAAAAGCCTTCAGACAAAAAGGAAGGTGAAACAAGGAAGGAAAAAGACAGGCACCATTCTGCAGAGTCCAAATCTGAGAAGTAAAGTGTCTTTTGGTGTTTTCCTGTGCTTAAAGGCCACTCATTTGAAATGCAGCAGACTTCCAGCACTCAAAATCTCCAAATATTCAGAAATATTATCTGTTGTTTCTCACTTGTAGCCAGCTTTAGCTTAGTACTTGTTGCTGCTCTTAATTATGCATACAAGTACGCATTGGCTTTAGTGCAGCAGCATGGAAGGTATTGAGTAAGGGTGTTTTGAGAGTGTTTTTGGAAGGGTGTTTCTGTTGAGGTTTTTTTGGGTGTTTGGTTGGGGATTTTTTGTCTGTTTGGGGTTTTTTTTTGGGTAGGCTTTGATCAGAGTGGTTGCACTTTTGTTAGGTTCTCTATTAAAGCAGTGTTTACGTATAGGTCTGCTGGCATTAAGAGGGAGGAGAAGATCGACAAAAAAGATGATGCTAAGAAATCAGAAAAAGATGGAAAAGATGAAAAAGAAGGAAAAGAGAAAGATGAACAAAAGGCCGGATCCTCTGATAGATCTAGGGCAAGCAAATCAGGTAATTCTAGCTGCCTTTCAGAAATGTTCTCAAGGATACTTGTTCTAAAAAACCAATTTTAAAAAATTGGTACAAAGAATATAAGCGACTGTGACCAAAAAAATTTCCTTTAGCACCTAAGGAGGAAACATTCAGAATTGTGGCTGTTCAGAAGACTTCAGCTTGTGCAAACCTCAGTGTTCTTATGTGATTCATAATTCAGTAAAAACCCATGAAGTTCAACTGTGGCAAAGAAATGTATTTTGCAGACAGAAGAATGAAAGTAAATTAGCTTTCCTTTAACTGTTATTCCTGCCAGAAAATACTACTGGAATTTTGAGGTAGCTTACCAAGATTTGGCCAAGCTGGGGATGGGGCAGTAAAGCTATTTGAATCATAAATGTATTATTTCATAAGTTATTTAAAACATTAATAAAATAACTTTTTAATGCTTAATATCGCGACGATTTTAAATCTTGCACCAATTTTTGGGTGTCTGGCATATTATTTATTCTCAGATATATTTTGATTTCTAGCAAGCCGAGGAACCGAAAGGACAGTGGTAATGGATAAATCTAAAGGAGAACCAGTCATTAGTGTGAAAACTTCTACGTCAAAAGAGAGGGTAAGTACAACTTTCCGAGAAGCCTTTGTGTAAAAAACAGGTCAAATATGCATATATATGCATATAGTTGAGAGGGTTTTTTGCCTTGCATATTGAGAACAAGTACCCTTTATCACTTTTTAGAAAGCGTTAGGGTGTTAATGATAAATCATTAGATTTATTTAATCATAAAGCAAAGATAAATGCTGCTGCTTTACAGTTTTTGTCACTGCTGTCCTAGTTGAAGAAGTAGAGTTGCAATATGAAAATGATGTTAAGATAATGTGTTTTCCTGAGCATGGTGACCAGTGACCTTTAAAGCGATGTATTGTTTGCTACCAGTGCAAGCAAGATCACGTGCTGCTTAGTTTACATGTATTTAAAGAAGTTCTAGCCAAATCCAGGCTACTTTCCCATGGGATTCCAACATTATTTACCTATGGGAAGGTACAATAGTCTTGTTTTGCTCAGATTGGCATGAGGTAGGCCTTCTGCCTAGGAATTCCAGCTACAAATGCACTGTGTTCAGCTCATGTATTGTTTTGGTGTAACTCAGAGTACAAAAAGCCAGGATCGCAAATCTGAGAGCAAAGAGAAGCAAGATATTTTATCATTTGATAAAATCAAAGAACAGCGAGAACGTGAACGTCAGAGACAGAGGGAGCGAGAAATCAGGGAAACGGAAAGACGCCGGTGAGTTTTCCCAGTTTTGCTCTAAACTGGTATATATTTTTACTTCGCTTATCTTTTTTTAAACAGGCTGCAAAGTAGTGTCATGTGGGCTCTCTAATATTAGTATCTCAGATCCATTTGATACTAATCTATTCGTAATTTGGCATTATGTCTGTTCTGTCAAGGTTTTTACTGCTGAAATCAATATTCTCTAAGCCTGTGCTTTTTGGCAGACTCTTGATGAATAATAACTTTTTAGATTCTTTCAGGTTTCACGTTCCACTCGATCAGATTTGAATTTCCATCCTTGATTTTTCACTGAAAGTTCGTAAATACTTCCTCTTTGTCACTCTGTTGTCTTAGGACGTGCTCTGCTCTATGAAAGCTTTTTCAGAGCTGACTTAGAGTAAATACTGTGTTACTTATGCAGAATGCTTACCCTTCCTTCTTTCATGTGTACTGACTTTCCTCCCTCACCTTCTTTCCCCCCTCCCCAAACTAAGCAGCTGTGTTTTAGTTAAGAAGAGATCATTCACAGGAGGAACATAGAAACTTAAACAAAAAAACAAAGAAAAAGAAACAAGAAACCCCACCCAAAACAAGGAAGCAATAAAGCTTAGCCTTAAGATTCTCAATTGAAACCAAAATACCTCTTTTTCAATTAGGGAGAGAGAGAGGCGAGAACGAGAACAGCGGCTTCAAGCTATCCATGAGCGGGATGAAAGGCAGAGGCTCCAGAGGGAGAGAGAACGGCTTGAATTTCAAAGGCAGCGTCTTGACAGAGAGCGCTTGGAGAGGGAGAGATTGGAGAGAGAGAGAATGCACATTGAACAGGAAAGGAGACGAGAACAGGAACGAATCCAGCGAGAGAGGGAAGAGCTGAGACGTCAGCAGGAACAGCTACGCTATGAACAGGAACGGCGATCTGCCATGAGAAGGCCTTATGATCCTGATGGCAGGTAATGGTACCCATGATGAGATTCCAAACACTTTGGCCACATCCAGTTGCAGAGAGTGTTCTAAAGCCTATGTTAATTGTCAGTACTGTTGCTAAAGCAGTCCATGGGAGCTCTCAACTGAAAGACTATTTACATGTTGGTTTTAGGAATTTAATATAGATCTTGAGAGAGAGCAAATGTCATACTCGTGTGCCTGTAAGCACAATTTTATTACAGCAGGCTTAAAATTCTTCTCAAAGAGAAGTGACCAAGAATAGAAACCCTACATATCAACTCTAAAGCAAGATTGCTGGCAGGAACAGATACTCGTTCTCTTCTCACGTCAGCACGTGCTGAGATTAAGCTTTTCGTGTAGTGTCGATACACCTAAATTCCTCTGAAACTGAAATGCAATGCCCACTTCACACACGAGGGGTTTTAATTATTAATAAAAAATAAATTGTTTGGATAATTGGATTGAATGAGGTTTGATATCAAGAAAAGGAAAGGAAGATTGTTTTGAGATGACTGCTAACCATGCCCTCTTCTGCAGGCGAGATGACCCATACTGGCCAGAGGCAAAGCGAATGGCGATGGACGATAGGTACCATTCTGAGTTCAGTCGTCAGGATCGCTTCCATGATTTTGACCACAGGGATCGTGGCCGATACCAAGATCATTGCTTGGACAGGTTGGCAAGGCAGTGTCTTTTCTTCCTATACTTTTATGGAAATTAGATGCTTTTTTTGTGGCTTACTAATGGCTTGAAGAGTGCCAAAAGAGAAGAATGGAACAAATGACCCGCGTGCGTTTCTCGTGTCTAATTTCTTACATGCTTGCAACCCTGTGTTTCCATCGTTTATGGACATATTGGAAAGAGGCTGCATAAAGATTATAAGCCAACTCCTAATGTAGACTGCTGTGATGCCGAGGGAGTTCCTGCAGCTTCTCTCGAGATGTATGGAAAAGTGGTTTATGAATCCCTGTTAATTAGCCTGAAACTTAGACATTTCCTTTTGCTTGAAAACTTCCCCTACTTTCATCTTTGCAGTCTAGTTAATGCAGACTTTTAGTTCCCCAGAATGCAAAAATACTTTGTGTAATGCTATCAAGATTTTTGGTTTGCTCTCACAGGATTTTTGGCAAAAAACATATTGCTTTGCTTTTGCTTGTAACTCATTTCAGATACTGGTAGGTTCACTCAGTATTCCCACTTGGTACAGTCAAGTACCTGCCCATGCTTCAGTGATGCCTTACTTACCCATATTACAGTAATAAATGTTACTTTGATCTCTTTCTATGCTATGAAACAAGAACTCGTTTGAGTATCCTACCACTAAACAAACATTGGTGTTCAGATTTACTGTCTAGTGAAGATAAGTGTTCATGCTCTGTTTCATACAGACATTGGAATTATGATTACTGTGTTGATTCAACTGAAACTTCTCTTTTTTTATTCCAGAAGAGACGGTTCGAGAGGAATACCAGATCGAGATGGTCAGGTGAGTTGTACCCCTATAACTGCTTCAGTTAAAAAGCCAAACAAGCTGACCCTAGAGCAGAAAGAACACAGACTGTGTGCTGCCTGGTTCTTAAATGCAACCACTGCTGGGTTTAAACTGAGCAGGTGTTCAAACAGCAACTGATTTTGTGTGGTCACGTGTGGAACTTAATAACTTAAGTTATCTGCTTGCTAGGGTGGTAGCCACAGCTTGGGGTGAGGGGAAACCTCTAAGCAATGGGAGGCTATAATGGAACAAGGCAGATGATGGTAAAAGGACAGGTGTGAAAACCAGGACCGCAATGTACCTCTTTCATTTCTGGAGAAGTAGGAAGTAGGTAGATACTCTATGTAAAAATTAACAATCTGGAGCCAGAACGTGAGCCTGAAAAACACCCTACCAAACAAAAAAACCACCATACCAAACAAAAAGCCTTCTCCCACCAATGAGTGAAGGAGAATCTGTGCTGAGAAACAAAATAATTGCCTGCAGTGAGCCATGCACAGTAGCAACAATGGAACTAGTAAAAACCAAGACTGCTACTGTTTTATATTCTGGCAGCTTATAGAAAAGCAACTCTGAGGAGCTGAATTTTTGCAATCCTGAAAGAAAGCCTGTGTTGATTCTTACCATAACTCCATGCTATTTGCCTTCCAGCATTACCCAGATGAACGCCACGGAGGGCCCGATCGTCACTCCCGGGATAGTTGGGGTGGCTATGGGTCTGACAGAAGGATGGGTGAAGGGAGAGGGATGCCACCACAAACCCGGTTAGTGCATATGAAACAAGGGAAGTGATTTCTTGGTTCATAAAATCTTATTGCTCGGTGAACCTTTGAAGGGTGACAGCGGAAGCAGTTCGAAGTGTGAAACCTCTTTCCAGATAGTTTGTTCAAGCATCTGGAGAAGCAAGGAGTTCACACGTGTAGCTCCCCCGTGTACCAAGAGAATGGAAGGTTCAGTGAGTAAAGAAGTGCTGCACAGTTATGACCCTGAGCTAACTGAGGTTCTCTTGTAGATAACTTTCTTTTCTACAGATGAGATTCAGTCCTGTACCGGATGCTCCAGTGATGTCTATAAAAGTCTCATTAGTGGCTAGAGATCAGGTTTTAAAGATACTGAGTCAGAATCTCTGCAGCAGTGGGGGTAGGGAACTGAGACTCATCTGGAATTGTAGCAATATCTCCTTAAACCAGCTAGTCGAGCCATTTCTGCATTAATATACCAGCCAGAGAAATGGCAGGCAGTGTATTGTTCCATGTGGAGTACATTGTGATACTAATTATGTCTCCATAGATTAGAAAACAATCAGCTTTGTTGTGCGAAGGACACTTCAGCAAGTTTCCCGTTGTTTCCCTTTGAACAGTTTTTATTGCAATGATTGGATGGCTCTACATTAATCAGCCCAATTAACAATTAATACACTTTTGTATGGGATATGGTGCTTGGCTTTACCCTCTGCTGCTAAATGGGTAAGGGACACACCTAGAAGATGTTCTTTTATTTTTTTAAGAGATGGACGTGGCTGGGGAGATCATGGTCGAAAGTTAGAGGGGCATCAAGATTGTTCATGGCAGGGAAATGTGGATGGAGGAATGATGGGATGGGATCATGAGAAATGGCAAGGTACACTTGCTGCTTACCAGTGTGGTCATGGTTTTTTCTATGAATTACTGCTGCTGAACTCTTAGCGGTAGTTAAAATCCCTCTGGAGCCTTAACAGCATTGCCAAGAAAGCAAATAAAATTCTGGGAACAAGGTGGCTTTTTTATTAGGAAAACACAAAAGTCTATCTTCTTTCTTTTTTTTTTTCCTTTTTTTTTTTTTCTTTTTCTTTTTTTAAAATTAGGTGGTGATAGAGGCATGCCTGGTCAGTCAGGACCAGGCCATGTGATGAATCGAGGAGGGATCTCGGGGTAAGAAGCTTTGTCAGAGTGTTTATGATGTTTTTATGATAGTTGAATGCTCTGTATAAAAGAAGAAACGCCTATGTCAATTGTGAAAAATAATACTTTCAGCTTCAACTTAACTATGGATTGGCAAGTAGAAAAAAAAAACTAAGCAAACATCTTTTCTCAGGGTCACAGTAGAATTAACATTCCTGGGGTGATCTTCAATTTGTCTGGTCTCATTTTTAGGCGTGGAGGCTTCACACAAGTTGGAAACCAGAGCCAGATGATGCAGAGTAGTGGAATACAAGGAGTGTTTGCGGGCCAGGAGCGGGCGAACAGACCAACTGAACCCCGTTTTACCCGTCGCTACTGAAAGCACTATATATATACACATATATATATATATTTTATTTTTTTTTAAATGCCAGATGACAGTGGTGGTAAATTTTATTAACCAGGGTCACCTTCAATTTGTGATTACAAAAAGCAAGACTGCTGCCGCGTTGTAGACAAATACTATGTCAACTTGTCGGTTTGGTTTCCTTTTTTTTGTAATAAACGTGTTCTTGGTCAAACATCACTTAAAGTTTCTGTTAGTGAAACATTCCATTTTTCAAAAAACAATAAAACCGGTTTTCAGATACTAATTTCTTGTTTCTAGAGTCTTTGGCAAGATGCCTCTCACAAGGGGCTTAAAAGGCAGTAAAGAGACAGTGAGTACACTCAGAGTGGTGTAAGAGATGCAGTGGATCTCTGCATATGTCCTCACCTGCATCTCAGAGAGAGCATCAATGTGTTTTGTCATTTATTTCTCCACCAGTTGTTACACCATAGATGAGTACTAGTAGAAAGCACAGCTGTCTTAAGCCAAAGATGTTGGATTCCCAAGCTGCTTGGACAATGCTTTACAGGATAGTTTGGTTTCTGTTTAACCATGGAGGTGTCCTGTGTTCATATAAAAGTGAAACTCAGTTTGGATGCCTGCCCCTTGAGTCTCTGCCCCTTGAGTCTCTGCCCCTTGAGTCTCTGCCCCTTCAGTCTCTCTCTGTCCCTTTCTGCTGCTCTGCATTGTGCTTTGTCTCCTACACTTGATCCTTCTTTATGTCCCCATCCCTCTGACCAGCCCCTATGTGTGTCCCCTGTACTCCTCAATGTCCCCAAACCTCCTCACGGTGTCCTTGTGAGGCCAGAAAGGGACCCTTTGGGCACCCTCATCCTCCCATCTCAGTGAGGTGACATCCAGAACTGGAGCCTTGCTGAGATTTATGGGGATAAGATGGGGAATCGGCAAGGGCAATGGTTTGAGCTCTAATCCTGCCAGTCTCTCGGCAGCAGCGAGCTGCTCTGTAATCCTGATAACCATTGCTTGTAGTGGGAGGATCCCCTGAGCTGGCTGGGGGTCTCCCCATGGTGTCGGTACCTCACCCTAAACCTCGCTCCAGGGGAGCCGGGCTGAGGGGCGCTGAGGGAGCAGCGGCCGCAGCAGAGCCCGCTCTGCCTCCCCGGCGGGGCAGCCCGCGGGGAAAGAGCAGAGGAGGCTTCCTCGGGCCCCACAGCCCGGGAACGGCCCCGCCATCCCCTCAGACCCCGCTTCCCCGTCCCCTCAGGCGCCCGGGCAGTGCTCGCTCTGCGCGGGAAGCGGAGCGGCGCAGAGCGCATGCGCAGCACC
>VZRW01006832.1:38970-64410 GCA_013398125.1 Aegotheles bennettii | reverse complement strand
CGGGGAAGCAGCCGGTCCCTCGTCTTGGCGCTTGATGCGCCGCGTAGGCCCCGTGTGCGGTGACCTGGCGGATTTTTGCCTACCCCGCTTAGAGAACGTTTCTGCTGGGCCTTGATGGGCAACTTAAAGCCTCCCCTAGAGGTACAGGCTGTGCCAGCAGCCAGGGCTTTGATGTTCTGAGTTGATTGCTGTAGTAGTTAGGCTCTTCTGAGGAAGCCGTTTCTCGTACTGCTGCAGCGTTTGGATCCAAGTGTGCTCTGGTTTGTGGTTGATGATTTACCCGTGGAGTGGGTGAGGAACACGAGAGTCAAATGCCTCAAGAGCAAGAGGGGGCTTGGAGGTGCCAGGTGCTCAATAAAGGTTGTGTGTCTGGTGTCGATAGAATGTTACAGAACCATTAAAAAAAATCTGCAAGAGTTGCAATCCTTGGCCTGTAAATGTGGGGAATGTGAGCAGAAAAAGATTGAGCTGCTTGTCACTTTCCCACGTTAATGCTGATTTCATTTTGGAAAATTTCATAGTTAGCAGAGTTGGGTTTTTTTAACACCAAATCTGTGGAACGAAAAACACATTTTCTTCAGGTAATTTTTGGCCTCGGGCCTTAAATGTCATGGAGATAAGAACATTTTGAACCTGATGTTCTGTGAGTGATGTTTCAGGCTGGAGGTCAGATCTGTTTATCTCCTGTCCCTGAGGTGTGTCAGGCTGTTCCACCCAGGCATGTTGCATATCTGTAGTGTGACCCAGAGCTGGCAGATCTGATAACAGAGGCCAGCTCAATGGTCTGGAGTTAATTGGAGATAATTTGGTTATGGCGAAGAGGTGACTGTGTATCTCAGCTTGAAAACCTGCTCTTATCTGCCTGAGGTTGTGGTTTCTTGTGAGCAGGAAGGTAGTCAGCTTTCCAGGTGTCAGTTTTGGGGAAAAATGTCCGTATATCTTCTTTTTCCAACACAAAATAGTTAAACTGTGCTTATGGCAGCTAAAAAAATACTCACATAGGCAACTCCTGCCTTCTTCCAGCCTTTCAGTTCCTCCTACACCCACCACAAACAGGAGATTTTTTTCTTTAGTCTTGATGAAACAGTTCAGTTCAGTCACCCAAGATAAAAAATCAGAGTAGATGAAGAATCTTCTCAAAGTAAAGACTTCAGTGTGCTGTTTTCTGTAGACCTGGTGTTAGCCTCGGTGTAAATGGATTGCAGTTACTCGGTGGTTCCTGATTACAGTTGGGCAAAGCTGCTGTGGGAATTTTATCTTTCCTACCCTTCCAGCTTTGGGATACTCGCAACCAGGCATGGTGTATGGATGTGAGGCTCATTCCCTCCTGTCTAGAACTCCCTTAAAAGCAGCCCTAAATGCTCGCTTGTTTTCGTACTTGGTATCCACATCTTTCAAGTGATCTCTGTGAACTTCTGCTTGCCTGTTCTTGTCCTTTCACTGTGTGAAACCCGTGGAGGTGGTGTCTGAAATCCTGCAAAAAAACCCTCCAACTTCACAGCTGAAGTAGTTCCCTTGGCCTTTCTTCTCACCTGGCTGGATTTTGTTAAGCTGAGTGTGATAAGGAATATGTTCTAGGCCAACGCTTCTCTGAATTCTTTATGGACATATCAAAACTTGAGGTGTTTTTAGGCTGATTTGGGAGCCTTAAATGCAGGACTGCAAAAAATGTCTGCATTGTACAACGTTACGTGGAAGCCTGTTACATGGCAGTTCAGCCCAGGGGAATGTAAATACCTCCAGGTTGAGGAATAACCATAAAAAACTGTGTGTAACTTTTAACACAAGTGCTAAATTTGGTGTTAATTCTCCAGCCCAACAGACGCTCAGGTGTTAGAAGGATTGTCCTATTTTGCATCTATTTTTGGGTTTTTAATTACTTCATTACTCGATCAGCTTTAAAAAAAATTTGGTGACGGAAATTCTAAAGATTGTGCTTTCAGGTGAAATAAATATTGTACATAACTAAAGAAGACCTTTTTTTGACCTATTTTTGAGCATATTACTTAACTGCAGAACCTGTGTCTCTTCTGGCATGCAGTGACACGTGGTGGCCATGCTTAGAGTCAAATTCTGGCTGTGGCTGAATCCATGAAACAATATTTCTTGTGTGTTTGCTTGTAGCAAATCCTTGTGGCTGAAAAAGTGTAGGCTGCTTTGTAATAAAAACAGGGAACCCACTTGAATATTAAACTTCATAGACATCTGCATACTTGTTTCCTTTTTTGCCCTGCAGATTGTTGTGTCTGTTCAGCGACTGAGGTGGTTCTAAGGGAGTGGACAGTGTTGATGCAGAAGTGTTCCCATCAGAGCCAGAATTTCTGGCAGGGCTCAGACTTTGCAGGGCTACGTAGGTCTTAAGCTGACCAAAAGTTTCATCAGTGTGTGTACAGATAAGTTTTAGAAACTTAACAGCTTCATTGACTAATGTTCTCTCATGAATTCTTTCTAAATATGTATTTCTGCATCCTCTCAACCAGCACAGCGTGAACAAGGGGATTAATTGGCTTACTTAAGGACACCGTGTCAGGCTGCGGCTGAAGTATTTAGTTCTCCTGTGGTTTTGTTTATTTTAATACTGTTACTCAGTGGCATTTGTGTCCTCTTAAGACCCGATGGTCACCTGGGTTGGTTGAGAAATAGTCTTCGTTTTTAATTTTTAAATTTTTGACCTGTTAGAGCTGATAGTCTGAGATAGTTAAAAGAACTATTCAATGCGTTTGTTGATGTGCAGAGGCTTTGAATTTGTCATCTAAAAACTATTAATTGGAGGAGAAAGAAAGTGTTGTTAGGTAAGAGTCAAACCTGAGTTTGACTGTGGTACAGAATTATTTTGTTAAAATTCTTCTCTTGTAAGATTACAAATACAGTGGGTCAATGTATTACCAGACTTAGGGTTGTTTAAATAGTATAGTGTGCTAGTGTAGGCGTGATCTGGAGCATCACGAGGAGATGGAGTGGGGCTTGGTCGGCTTTAGAAAGATTCAGCTAAAGAAATCAAAAACTTTAGTTCCATTGGATAAATGTGGGAGAAAGTGGGGGATCTTCGTGACTTAAGTTGTCTGCTATGAGGAAATCATTGTTACAGCACGTCAGGTAGCAGGGGAACCGTGTGTACCAGCTTTGGTTGAAAGGTGTGCAGTATATTTTGCAAATAACATGAATGGATGAAACTTTGCCAGTTTTGATTTAGTTTTAAGAATGTAACAAGTCATGTTCTGAGAGGTGGTGTGACCTTGGTCAAATGCCAGAGTAGTTAATATGTGTGATTATCTTTCTTTGCTTGCAGTGAAAGTGAACGACCAAGCCAAAATGAAAAAAGAAAAGAGAAAAGTGTGAAAAGAGGAGGAAATCGCTTTGAGCCATATGCTAATCCTGCTAAGAGATACCGAGCTTTTATTACAAATATTCCCTTTGATGTGAAGTGGCAGTCTCTGAAAGACCTGGTCAAAGAGAAAGGTAATGTAAAACTCAGGTGGCCAAGTGATGTCTGTCAACTTACTTGTGACTGACTTTGTTTGTAAACTTAAAGAGTTGAAGTTCTGGGTGGACGTAGTGACACGAGTTTTGCAAAAGGTCTGCTCAAAGCCTTTTTGGGTGTTGCACAACATCTGCTCCCTGGCAGCCTTCCAGATGGATCGTTCCTTTACAGGCATGTTGGCATGCAGCTAATAGTGCTTCATCGGAGATTTTTAAAGAGTATTTTTCTTACGGGGTTAAAAATGAGGATTTTATCAGAGTTTAGCCTTGACATGCAACAAAACTTTCTGAAGCATTTTAACGTCTTTTGGGTAATCAGGGTAGTTATTTGCTGCTGATCTGGTGTGTGTATATCTAGCCGTGTCCCCAAAGTTTGTAGTGATTTGTGCTTAGATAAAGATCCATACTGCTGTTTGATGGCAGTCAAATGTATTTAAAGGTGACCTGCAAAAAAGAAACAAAGCTGATTTGTGCTTTGGCATGTGCTGCAACACAGTTCGGGCTTTGGAAATCATGTTCCTGGTGTTTCCCCCTTCCCCACTTCTATTTTGCTGTCCCACGTGAATGGGAGCTGCTTTAGTTTGTTGCATCTTCATCTCTTGAAGAAGATGTAGAAATTGAGCTGACTACTCTCGGGTGGTGACAAGTCTAAATGTAGCGTTATTTCTTGAAGTTGCTGCCCAACTTTGTTTTCAAGTCACCTTGGAAATGCAGCGGAGTGTCAAGAAAACACTCTGCCCCTCCATCGTTAAAATGTGTCTAAGCAAGTTAAGAGTAACAAATACAACCATTCCTCTTGTGGGTCATCTCTAAAATACAAAGCATCAGTCCTAAAGGTCTCACAAAATAGCGATCTGTGTTCACTTGTGTCTGAACTAGGGAAGGAATGATAGTTAATGTGTTCACCAGGTGTGGCCTAATGAATGGAAGAACAAATTTCCAAAGGGTTTGAAAATGTTTGTGTTGGAGGCAAAATGGAGCTGAGTCTGTGTAATGAACTTCAGGGCTATAAGCCCTGGGAAACTTCCATAATTAGAGGCTGTGAAATGTTGGTGCTTGAGATTCAGCAACGGGTTTCTGTAATGGGAAGAATTACAGTCTTAAAGACCGCTTTAACAGGCCCTAATTATGAACGGTCCCTAGACTTAAACATGCTCTTACTGTCCTACACAGATACATTGGTCAATAGGAGTATCTGGATGTGTAGATGTCTAATTTTAAGCACTATGTTGAATTCCGTTCCAAGTGTCTTGTGGTTTCTCTCCAGTTCACGTGGATGGAAAAGTCCGGTGTGAGATTGTTTCCTGCCTTGCTGTTCAGCTACTCATTCCAGCAGATACTCCTAGGGGAACATTGAAACCTCTTCGTTCTGTCTGCAGGGCTTGTGATGCTAAACATGGAGAAGCATTGTTCGTGGTTTTTGGGACTGCTTGTTAAAATACAACGGTTTAGATTTGCTGTGTAGTTGTGATTCGTTCTAAACAGTCACTTGACTTCTACCAAATTGGTGCTCTTGTGCTGTGCTTGAACTTGCTCATTCGGTACTTCTCGCTACAAGGCATAGTAGTTCCAAGAACCAGGAACGTGACCGTGGAAAAATCGAAACGTTAGAATTCTTGGTTTGTAAGTGTAAGAATTACAGGCCAAATGTTCCAAGGTTTTGGGAGCAGGTGAAACAGATCTGTCCCCAAAGGGTAAACATAGGCGTTTCACAACTGCTCCATCGCTGGGCAGGGGTGAAGACCGAAGCTGGTAGCAGCGCTGGCATAGCAGGTTGCTGAACGTAGGAGGAGTTCACCTCCCTCGGCTGGTTTGCGTCAGTAAGTATGGGTTAGGAAACGTGAGCTTTGAGGTCTGCTCATATTTCTGCAACCTGGTTTTCTCAGATGCGTACATCTGAAGTCTTCTAAAGGTGACATCTCTCTCAAGAGCAATGCCTTGGCTCAGTCATTTCAGTGTATTTGTTGGTGAAACTCAATTACAGGTATGCAGTATGACCTACTTATTAATGAGATTAAAAAATGTTCTTGTTTGGAACTCCCTTGTATTGGCTGACAAACACAAGGTTCTACTAAATTGACATTGATCACTGGCAGTAGGTGAATGGCTTCAGGAGAAGAACGAGGCAGCAGTTTATCAGCATGTAAGTGGAGTCTGAACGTAAACATGATTGGACACTAAATAGCTTTCTTAATCTGTCCCTACCAAATGGCTCTTGGGGAGAAAAATGGTAATGCTTCATGGCAGCTGGCGTAAGGGAGGTGATACCACATGGCAAAAAAGAACTTGTGTTTAAATTTTAGATATTTATTGATTCCTTTAGGAAATACAGAATTTTCCTGACCAGAGTAGCAAGATGGCATATGATACAGGGAGAAAGATTAGCTGTAAGATGAGGTAGTAATTCTGTTCTGCTCTGTTGCAAAGCTGGGAGCAGTTGCAGTCAAGGCCACGCTCAGCGATTCCAGGACACCCCAGAGACTGTACCAGCATGGCTGTACCCACAGTTACAGGAGCAGAGCTGCAGCACAGAGCGGGCCTGCTTGCCTCTTCCTAGCAAAACCTGGGCGTGTGGACAGATGAGAGGAAAAGAAGCACCAAAGCTTTGCCTCCTCCAGCTTTCTGTGAAGAAGAGCAACTGCTAAACTTCATGTGCTGCCTTCTTTTTTGCTCCATCTTCAGAAATTTTGGAACCCCTGTGGCCTCCTAAAGATGTAACTTGTGGCTCTTGCTGTTGTACTCAATCCCACATGTTAGCTGGGTGCTTTTGTTACTTCAGTACTAACAGCTGTTACCCAGTATCTGAAGACAGCTGTTACTGGAGAGTCCTCTGGGTTTTGATGCCCAAGACTGTTGCAGTGTGCTGCAGGCTGAAGTTTTAGGTGGGCAAAGAGGAAAGGATGAGTAAGCACTGTGGAAGTGCTGTTCTACATCTGCCTTGTTCCCCCCTACTTTCAGTCAATGTGCTAATCACTTGCTCTATTTTCATTGTCCTTCACCATCTTTTCAAGGAGACCCTGTCCTCCATCAGTGGAGACGAGCTTTTTCACTTCATCTTTCCTGCCTGGGCTGTTAAAGAGCCAGAATTACTCATGTTTTTTCTGGGTTCTCTCGTGCAAAAGTGAGATTTCCCTTCCCCTACTGTGAAAGAATAGCTTGCAAACTTTCCTCTGTCTCTACTTTGGGAAGAATGTTTTTCTTCTTCCCTTTTAACTTAAGCTTTGTACATGTATGAAGTGTATTTCTCTTCTCTCCCCAGCCCAAGCCCCCCACGTACCTTAGAGGTTGCCTGTCATGAGTTTTAAACACTGTAAATGAGGAGGATCTGTGAGTAATTCTAAAGTGCCTTATGTTGAAGGTATGAGGCTTTCGATGGCAAGATCCTCTTGAATCAGTCCCATTGCTTGTAGCTCTTTTCTTCAGAAGATGATGGGATGTCCATATAGTTTGGTAATGTCTTGAGAGATTTACTTCTCTATTTAGAATTTACTTTTGACCCTCTGGGCCAGAGAAATTGCTGTCATATAAGGCATTTACCCCTTTTTCAGTTTCCTGTGCTTCTCTTGTTCAGACTTGCCTCTCTGCACCTTTCATGCCTTTCAGAGCTTCTTGGTTTGTCTCTAACTATTACGATCATGTTGCCCAACTTCAGAACCTTCAAAGTTGCTGTCTATGTCAGAGCTTATCCTTGTTACTTCCCAGATGTGTCTTTAGGATGAGGTGAATCCATCTCGGCCATTCCTCAAGTCACTGTGTGGACTGACTTACCTGAGCTTCCCGAGTAGTCATTGGAGAATGTCAGTGCTGACAGACCAATCTAGCTTGAACATCTTAATTTTCCATGCAAATAAACTTCTTCAGGAAGTGGATCTAAAGACTGAGGGGGGAAAACCCAGTGACAGTAATGATAAGTAACGCTGGAGATTCCTTTGGTCTGTATTTCTAGTTACTGCAATGATTCCTGCTTTAATCTCTTAGAAATGTTATTTCTGAACTTCATCAAACATGAGGTTTAAAAAAATAAATCCGTCTTCTCTAAGATGCCACAGGGAACATGTTCCTTAATTATACTTGCTCCGACTTAGAGCTGAGCTAGTATTTGCTGCAAGTTTTATCTCCCTTTGGAGGCTGCTCTGGTGATAAGCTTGAGTTCCTTAAGTACCAGTCTCTTGCACTTGAATTAAATTCCTTCACTTGTGGCTACAGGATCTGTTTCTGGAAAAAAGCCAGCTGTTCTTTAGCAGGAAGAAGATCTGCCTGGATCGCTGCGTGTTTCTTTTTGCCCCTGAAACATGTTTAGAACATGACTGTCTGCTCTTGGTACTTTTCCCGTGGCTTAACTGCCTGTGCACTGTCGTAGGCTGCCCTTGTCTGCTGTTCTGCTTTATCCTCAGTGCCTGATGTTCTGATATACTATACCTTGGGATCTAGAAAAAAGCCAGATAAAATGGAACCCAGCATAGGTTGTTAAAAAAGTTTCTTTTGCCAGCCTCAAACAGTAGTCTGGAAGAAGTGTCACGTTGAATCGTTTTACCTATTTTTTCAAGTGGAAAAAAATGCATTTTTATTGCAGTTGTTCTGTACTCTGGACTTGGTGTCTTGGATACTGAGCTGTTACACTCTTTGTGTCGTTCCCTTCCCCTCCTGTTTTTTTTAAATTTGGCTCTTCAGGAAGTTCAGATGTCCTTTGGAGGAAAACAGCTGCTTCAAGACATATGTTTAGTTTTTAATACAGGTGTCTGTGAGGCTTGAATGTGAAGCACTGAGCAAAATTGGCACACATTAGATTTTCCAGATGACAAACAATTGCTGCTGTGATAGACTCCTGGAAGTCTTGTGGTTCAGAGGTCAGGAATTTGTTAAAAGAGTAGATGTTAAATCATTTTTAATATGTTCAAGCTTGGCAAACTTCTCTGGAAGTGTTTGTGTGGCTCTGAAGTAAGAATTGTAGCTGAAATCGATTAGTCGTTGGGAGAGGAGAGCCCTCAATCCAGGGGCTCAGAAGTGTTAGTAGGAGCAAAGTCACAGACTTCTAACGGGTGACTCTGGCCTCTGTGCAACGGAGTGGTTTTGTACTGTAGGTAATCTGGGAGTTTAGTGTCCTATTAACATACAGTGTTGAATCACATTTGCATTCTTGATCAAAGTTTGGTTGGACTCTGGCTGCTGCTGTTGAGATGGTTGGCTTCAGAAGGTCTTGGTAATGCTATTTGGACTGGGTGCATGGCCACCATGTGCCACCAAGGGCTAGCCAGGAGGACTGCTTACAGTGTGGTCGCTTTCACTACACAGGCTGTGGAAGCAATTCCTGATCTCATACTGTTCAGATTATAGGAAGGAATTAGTTTTGTTTAGGCTTTATTTAAAATGTGCTTTGAGTAGTGAGGCTGAAGCTGATAATGGAACACTTGGATCGGCCCTGTCCCTTTCAAAGGGATTTGCTCGTTAGCCTCTGCCAGCCTCAAACACGATCCTCATAAAACCACAGCTGGGTCAGAGTGTGTTTATTCTGCCTGGCTAACTCTGCTGTGGCTGAAATGCTCATGTTGCTGAATTATTTTTTAAATAAAAAGTGTAGCGATTCCATTGAGCGTTCCTTCTCTCTCCCAGCTTCGAGAGAGACCTTACAGGATGTTTGTTTTGCATAATGACAATAACAGTCCTGTCCGTGACTGTTCCTGGGGGAGGTCAGGCTGATCACCTCCTCTCTTGCTAAGACTCCAGTTCCTTGCTCAGAGTCTGCTCTCAGTATCCACACTGGGGCATGATTTCCCACAAAGACTGCATTCCCCCTTTCGGACAACACAACTTGGAGTCCTCCTGTCTTAAACTTAAAAACTAGGACTTCTCAAACCAGAAAGAACAAGTGAAGAACAGCGTTTTCTTTGATTCTTCTGTATGCCAGTCACTTCAAAGGCAGCAGCCATTTGGGTAGTTGTATTCTGGAGGTACATGATACGGTTATGTGGTCATCAAAAGGCAATCCTCATCTGGGGAGGAAGGATGTGGATGCAGTTTTCCGGTGTTTTGCTTATTGCTGCAGACAATTTAGTCTTGAGAGCAAATAACAGCACAGTTTAATGCCACTTATTGAAGCTAAAAAGTGGACTTTATTATGGCTCAAAAACTGCTGAAGTAAATCGTAGGCAGTCGGTGATCTCTTTGTCTCTTGGTTCAGTCTGATGCCCTTTTTGGAAGTTAAAATCTAGAGAAAAGGAAATAAAGTCAAGTTCTGGACTGTGGAGACAAGATTGTGTACTACAGAAAGCGAAGGAAACTGGTTCTTGCAGACTTCCTCATGGATTTGGATTGCCTCAAGTAATGAGTGGGTACTAAAGACCAAGGAACTTGAGATTGTGGAAATAGCTGGCTTTTGAAGCGGAGGAAAATCAAGAACATGTTTAACTGTTTTAAAACTTTACTGCATACCTGTAATTGTCCAGTTTTGTGGTCTAGAGAACATGGAGTGTTTCTGGGCTTTCTTATAAGGCAGAGGCTCCATACACGGTTGTTGATTGTTCTAAATTCCCATTGTTTTCTTGGCTTTTCTCCCTTGGTATATGTGTCGTCTGGAATCTGATTTGTAGTTGGTGAGGTAACATACGTGGAGCTCTTAATGGACGCTGAAGGAAAGTCAAGGGTAAGTGTTTGAGAGATTTCTTCTGTGGATTTTCTACATGACAAATGTAACTGTATGGTGGCGTGGAAGGAAACGAAGTCAGGAAGGTAGAGAGTGTGTATGCTTAGTGGCTATAACACAGGATTGCTTAAAGCTTCTCTTGGGGCGGGGAGGAGGTGGGATGGGGCCTTGTAAGCAGTGTTAGGGTGGTCTTCCACTGTGTTCAGTTGGCGTTGGCTGTTTGAATGACCCCTGGACCCCAGCAGTATGTATAGTGGTACGGAATATTAAAGTAATCCTTGTGTTTTGGAAAACGTCACTGTAGTGGTTTGCTGAATTTGTAAGGCCAGTGTGCAAAAGCAGGTTCTGGGCCAGTAAACAGAATCCAATTCCTAAATGTAAACGTATATTGCCTTCATAGGGACTTAAGTCCTTTAGTCCAGCGACAAGTATCTTAGAAGGAAAAAATAGTAGGAGCACACTGAACTGTATGGATTTAGGCTGAGAGAATATGGCAAGGGTTTCGCTGTATGACAGGGAAGAGCAGGTCACATGAAGCGTGTGGTATTTTTCTTGGAGAGTCGGGACTTAGTTCTGTTTGTTACAACTTCAGAAACTACAGTTTAATCCTGTTAGGGCATAAGAAATTAATATGTTATGGAATTCAAGTATTGAAGGCTTTATTGGGTAAGATTACATTTGTTTTCACTATTAGGGCTAACTGATGTGATTTGACTTTTTTTTTTTTTTTAAAAAGTGCTTGTGTGTGTTTTGTGCTTTTACTTACTTTATTTCTTCTTTTTTCCCTTCTCTCCTCCCTGTCACCCGCCGGTGAAATCATCTCATCAGGGATGCGCGTAAGTTCACTTATGAATTTATAGCAAGAAATGAGGAAACTCTTAAAAAATAAGCAATGTTCTTAGATGTCTTGTATCCCCACAGTGTTGTTGAATTCAAGATGGAAGAAAGCATGAAAAAGGCTGCAGAGGTTTTGAACAAGCATAGTCTTGGTGGAAGACCATTGAAAGTGAAAGAAGTAAGACGTGCATCTGTTCTTTCAGTATGTTGAATTTGAAGGTGAAGGGGTAGTTCTTACTCAAATTTATGGCTGGTTTATCGTTTGCAGATAAGAATAACTGACAAAAGGCAGGATTCATCAAATAGGATTAAAAAACCCCAAACAGTTGACTTTTTTTCCCATCAGCACGTACTGCTGAACTTTGAGTTTGAACATGATAATCAAAACTAAACTTGATTTAAGGAATAGATGTCAATGGTAGCGATACAGAACTCGGGCAAAGCGAGTTTGGCATTAATTGCAGGCAAACTTTCTTGTTTGGTTAATTGAAGAAGAAACCTGCATAAGTATTGGTTGTTCTTGACTGCCTTCCCTTTTAATTCTGCATCTTAATGAATGTATTCTACAAATAATTCTGTAGAATAAGCTGGTTGCTGAAACGCCTCAGAGATTTATTTCCATTTTAATGGCTTTGCTGTTGTCAACCAGTGTGCCATGCTCAACTGTACCACGAGTTAATGCTTAACATTGACAAGCTTAAAGATTTATTCCAGCAGTTGGGAACCTATAGCTGCATTGAAGGTTCGATTAATCAAAAATAAAAAGGGACTTCAGTGTTAGCACTGACTTCTGGCCTTAGGGGGGGTGAGCTGTGGTCTTGGCTAAGTGGGCTCCATGTTCTGTTGTGCCTTGCCCCACTTAGTGGTGGGTGGTGAGAGACATCTGCATGAGTAGAAGATAGAGACTGTGCAGAAGGTCTGCCCGTAGCAATCCACTTCTGAGGAGTGCTTGGGAGGAAGGATGGGGGGACAGCAAGTGGCAGCACTTCTCAGATCTGGCAGATTTTGCCAAGTAGAGTAATAAATTCTGGGGCCACCAGCCTGCTTCTAGGCACAAGTCATCTGCTGGCACTGGTGACCTCTTGCTACCCTTTAAAGGAAGGAAGAGGTGAAGTGGGAGGTTGGAAGAACATAGTTGCTCCTGGAAGTAGTCAGGCACTGACTTCTCTAAGGGGACCTTGGAAGAAAAAGCTGTTGAGAGTGGGCACTCTGGGGCAGTTTTCCTGTAAAAGATTCACCATTAGTACTGCAGGTTGCCCTTTGCTGTGGGTCTTTGAGAAGACTCAGTTTTAATTTGCCCAACTCTTCATGAAACTGTTGTCATATTTCTAATTGTATGACACAGAACAGAAATGACACTTTAAATCTGTGAAAGAAGCATTTTACCAGTATTAGGGACTTTAGCACACTTAGCCCAGCCAAGTGCCCCAGTCTGACTGTGTGGAATGAATTATTGTGGCTGAGCCTTAGCAGCAGTTCTGCTGGCTCTCTGGTCCACACCTCTCCTTGTTGGCTTTCACTGCTGAGGAGCATGAAGACCTTCAAGTGACACTAAAAACACATGGCAGAATAGAGGAAGCTATTGGAGCTAATCTGGTTTTAAGCAATACCTGATTTTAACAGTGAATGGGAAATTCTCAATTGAAAAGTGACTTGTATTCACTTTAATGTGTTCTCCACCTCAGACTGCTATGGTTTCCTGTAGCTGAAACAATCATGTGAAAGCTATCCTTGCTCCTGTTTTCAAAACGGGCTGTTTAGTCTTAAAATTCAGATTGAGATTCAAATTCATTCAAATAGCTTTTATTTTTAAAGCATCTGTATTTCTGACTAATTCTATTTGACATTTTGCTCTCTTCAGCAGTCTTGCAGTGCTGGTGCATTTTGCTCACTGAATACACGGTGACATTTCCAACCTGAGTAATTAAGTTCACCTTGTATTGTGAAGGTGCTTATGTCCACTTTCAGTATAAAGTGAAGCAACAATTATTAATCTAATTTCCTTCCTTGAATTCTTCATCCTATGCTTCATGTTCTCTAGCATGTCCTAAAATTGTGAGATTATGTAGTAACAGGGGGATACATTGAAAGGATTTTTTGGGTTAGAAAGCCAGCTTGGGGGGGAAAAAAAGCATTGCCCAAACAAATTTTCTTGAAATATTACACACTTGTCTTGTAAAGTTCAAGCACAAGGTAAATGAGTTATTGCATTGTTCTGAAGATGCCAAGAGTTAGTTGGCATTTGTCTTCCAAAACCTCTCCAATGCCATTCTGGGTTTGTTCAGTCTTTGGAACAGATGAGACACTGAGGTTTATTGTTGGTATTAAATAACAGTTAAACAGCATTAGGGGAGATGCATGGGGAGGAATAAATTGATAACTTGGGAGGGTGCATTTTGCTTCAAAGAGAATAAATAGTGGGTGTATTGGTATGAGAAGGAGTTGGCTGGGTATCTGTCGGGAGCAGATAAAGGGAAACCCCCACTTCTGACTCTTATAGTCATGCCACTAAACCCCTGTGCCATTAGTGGGATAGAATAGTTAGTGAAATAGTGGAATACAGAGGGAACTGAGGGTGTTTGTTTTTGCAGGATCCTGACGGTGAGCATGCCAGGAGAGCGATGCAGAAGGTCATGGCATCAGCCGGTGGAATGGGGATTGGTCCAGGCCCAGGTGGCCCCGGCATGATCAATATCCCACCCAGTATACTCAACAATCCCAACATTCCCAACGAGATCATTCATGCCTTACAGGCAGGGAGACTTGGAAGCACTGTCTTTGTTGCAAATGTAAGTGCTGAATCCTCCGTGAACGGAATGTCTGGGTCTTAACTGAGTTAAATCTAATGAACTAGAAGAAAAGCCTTAAACTTTCAGCACTATTCCAGTAAAACTGTGATGTGTGACTTACTCTGTAGTGAGTCTCCTTGTTTCTCTGTGCTAGTGAAGTTGTAAATTAAGATGTATCCTGTATGTTGCAGTGTCTGTTAATTTGTATTTTTGAACAAAGCCAAGAACATTGCATTAAGCTCTGCAGCATTCTTTATGCTGTTTAAATTTCATCCTGTGAAGACTCTGCTGATATCAGGAAAGGAAATGTAAGAACACTGAAGCTGGTTTTTGATGAAAATCTTTCTCATGTTTCCAATATTGCTTCTCTTCCAGTTGGATTACAAGGTTGGCTGGAAGAAACTGAAAGAAGTGTTCAGCATGGCTGGCGTGGTGGTTCGGGCAGACATCCTGGAAGATAAAGATGGCAAAAGTCGTGGGATTGGCACTGTCACTTTTGAGCAAGCCATAGAGGCTGTTCAGGCTATATGTATCCTTGAAGAGTGATGGTGGTAAACAGTTGGCAAATAACTTCATAAACAAAGCAGGATGAAAATATAAATTGTAGTATTACAAGGGAGGATATTGCCATGTCATGAAGGTACATCCAGTGGGTGGAAAACATAAGGAAAACTGACAAAGAAAAAAATCCCATCTTGAAAGAATCATTGCTGTTTGCTCAGAATCATTAATAAAGTGGATTCTGTTTCCTACATGGATATATGCATTTCTAGCCCAAATAGTAAATTTCTATCTGGAGGTTGTAGCTAGCATTAAAATGCAATTTCTGAGAAAAGATTTATCTTAAATGTGATGGAGATAAAGGAGGAATGCAGCAGGTCACTCTGCAATGTCAGGTGACTGGACCTAGTGTGCTCCTCTGTCCCCCGTGTCGTTACACAGTGCAGGCCATGATTTGCTACATAAGAATCCACAAAACCCAAACTGAACAACAGCAAAGTACGGGCACTGCTGTGTGTGATCCCTCAGCTTGTGACTGTGGGATGGAAAGGAAGAAAAGACTTCCCTCTTTCTCCTCCCAAAGTTTCTCTCTCTTTGGATGTTATTTCTGTTCTGTACCTAATAATTGCAGTCTTGTGGGAGCAAGACTTAATAAATGTCATGCTATTGACTAGCGTAGAGTACTTCAAAATTTGGCTGTTTGTTGATTTGGAAATGTTGAGAACTTCTCTGTGTTTTCTCCTGTTTTAAACAGCTGAAGTTACCGACATGGAAACACCGCAGCTGGTTTGGAGTCACACATTGAGTGATCTCTTAATGAACTTAATCTTAAGTAGAAGAGTATTTTTAACTCACGTTTCGATTTTAAAAGCCATTCCTTGAATATTCAGTGATTTGGATTTCAAAGCTTTTCAGTTTTGGAGAAGGCAGAAGGATTTTTGGCTTAAGAAGTGACCTGGAGAGGTGTGGTTTTCTGCCTGGGTTTTTGTAGTTGGCACCAGACAGCACTTAGAGCTCTCAGACTTTGTGTGTTCCTAGCACTGAAACGATGATCCTTAATGACAAAATAGCAATGTTTAACGGGCAGCTGCTGTTTGACAGACCAATGCATGTAAAAATGGTGAGTACATTCAAGTTCTTGCTCCTTTCTGAACTTCTGACTTGGAACTGTGTGTGGTTTCGAGGTTGGGTTGGACTGTGGGGGGGAAATGTGTGACTTGCCTAATTCCTAGTGATGGCCTCATGCTGTCGGGGAAGGTTAATTCTGATTATTTTGCTAAAAGACAATCATAAATACAGTGAAAATTGGTTTAGCTTAGAGTTCTGTGCTTTAATTAAAAAAAAAAAGAAATAACTTCTTACTTTTCTTGCAAACTGTAACCTATTGAATTGTTTTTAGGACGAACGAGCCTTTCCCAAAGGAGACTTCTTTCCTCCAGAGCGACCCCAACAACTTCCTCGTAAGTCTCTCCTGTATGACTGAATGTGTTCTGGTTTTTATTTTGCCATTCAGCAACTGGGGCCCGATCCCAGCCCCAGTAAGACTCTGCTTAAAACTTTGGAAAGCTGGGATCCAAATGGTCTGAATAATATTGAAGGGGGAAATAGTAAAGAAGAGCTGCTCAGTCTCATCTTTTTTTTTGGATACTTCTTTCAGCTCATAGCTAGAAGCTTGTCTTAAAACAATATCCCATTCACATTCTCAAGGCTTCCAGATCTCTCAATTGCAATTCAAAGACCCTGATGCCTTGTAAAACCACTGTTAATAGTGGGATTTAATGGAAATTTAATTAATCAGCCAACGGGGGAAAGTGTGCCTCCTTCTATCTGATGATATTCTGGGTATCTCATATTTATCCTTCAATTGAAAGGGCTGAATTGAGGACCTGAGAATCTTCCAGGTCTTCAAGTTTCTAGAGGGGATCTTATCAATAAATATCTGAAGGGAGGGTATAAAGAAGAGGGAGCCGGGCTCTTCCCAGCGGTGCCCAGTGATGGGGCAAGAGACAGGAAGCGTAAACTAAAACATAGGAGACTCCATCTGAATATAAGGAAACCTTCCTGTGTGGGTGAGGTGACTGAGCACTGGAACAGGTTGCTCAGAGAGCCTGTGGTGTCTCCACCCTTGGAGATACTCGGAAGCTGTATGAGGATGGTCCTGGGTGTCCCTGTGAAGTCTCCACCCTTGAAGATAACTCAGCAGCTGTATGGGGATGGTCTGGGGTGACCAGGTCTGGGTGACCCTGCTTGAGCCAGCGGGTTGGAGCAGCTGAGCTCCAGAGGTCCCTTCCAAGCTCCCCCATGCTGTGATAAGATATTGAAAGTATCGAACAGGAAGAGCCTGGGCTGGAAGGGAAGAGCCGGAGGCAGGGGAACACAGCCTGGATTTGTTTGAATACAGCAAAAATGTAAAGTGTGGCTGTCAACCTAAGTCTGTTAATTCAGCCAATTGCTGTTTTCTTAAGCACAGGAACAAAACCTGTTGTGTGCTGCTAACTTGCACAACTGTAGTGATCATCAATCAATCAGTCCGTCCCTTAATTAATCTGTGTATCTGTCCAAGCCTTGTTCAGCAGCAGTATCGCTTACGGGGGTTTTGCTGCCTTGACTTCACGTAATGGTATAAGTCTTCAAGAGAAAGTCATTGGGTTGCAATTTAATTATCTTTGTTTCAAACCAACAATTACTGCTGGAAGCCTGTTTCTTGGCCTTTTTTGGGGCGGGGAAGGGGGACCTTGTGTTGTTTTAAAACAAGATTCAACACTTCCTGTGTTTATCATGCTGAGCTGTAAATGAGGAAGTCCTCTTCTCATAGGCAAAGAATGCTGTTAAGCTGTTGTCTGGTGCAAGCAGAGAACTCTTTCTTCCTGGTTAACTATAAGAAAAATATGAGGGCTTTTTCTTCTTGCTTTGGACTGGGGAATCCTTAATTCATTTGGGTACAGGAAGATTCAAAATTCTGCCTGGGGATGATGAACTTTGTTTGCTCAGAGAAGAGGCTGGCTGTGTGCTCTGAATTCCATAGGTGGCTATCATAACGATAGGTTGAACTTTGTGGTTAAATTCTTACCTACATGGGAAGAACCTTGGCAAAGGTGGAAATAAGCCCTTTGTCAATCCAAGGGAATATTGTGCAAAGGTTAGAAGATCTTTATACTAAATTGCCCACTCTATTCTCCTTAGATTGAGGAGTTGCACAAAATAAGCAGTGTTCTAGCCAGTTATTTTTCAGGAGTCAGCTTAAAACCAACCAAACGAGCAAGTTTTCTCAGTATTGAGATGGAAAATGGATTATGAGAACAAAATATTTGAGTTTTTAGCATATTTCAAGACACATCTACTCTTGATTTACTATACACTTTCATGCTTTAAGTACACACCCCAAAGTGGGAACACAGCAAGCTTTTTGGAGAATGGAAGTCAATTACTTAAGAATAAAACTTGCTGTTTTGTCAAACTATGGAAAGAAGGCTTTTTTGATATCTGAATATTTTCTTCAGATGGTCTTGGTGGTATTGGCATGGGATTAGGACCTGGAGGTCAACCTATTGATGCAAATCATTTAAACAAAGGCATGGGAATGGGCAACATGGGACCTGGAGGTAAGAAGATTACTCCTATGCTTTTGTTTCATGAGAGCTTTAAGCTGTGTAGAAGGTAGATAGCTTTGTTTTGCCTACACAAAAAGTTGAAGTGTATTAGGAGTGTTAAAGCCAAATGAGTTTTTGTTGAGCTAAGTAAAATGAGCTTGATGATGGAAACTTGAATTTAACGAACTGCTCCATTTTTTTTTCACTGTGGTCAAGGCACAGCTCTCATTTTCTGACTCTTGAGCATGAGCAGCAGACACTGCAAAGATCCATTAAACTTTTAAAACCATCTGTCACTTTACACTTATTAGTGGGCTTGCAAATCTTTGTTTAGGGTATGTTTAAACATCACAAGTTTTAAAGAGCCACCTAAAAAGTAGCACACATTCAGCTTTCAATTTATAAATGCCTATGGGTTTTTTCCCCTTTGCTGCTTTATTTTCTGAGAAGGAATGTTGCGATCTCCTCAGTTATCACATGTAAGCTCTTCAGTGGATGTGTTGTATGGTCTCTGTTTCTACAGCCAGTCTAATGGCTGAACTTTTGTGGAGTTACATCTGCTACATAAAACTTTCTCTTTTATTTTGAGGAATGGGAATGGAAGGCATGGGCTTTGGAATGAATAAAATGGGAGGTAAGCTGTGTTTTTTTGACATGTATATAGCTTGGGCTTTCTGAAAGTCATACAGACTACACCATATCTGCCTGGCAGGCATTTGTGTTCTTCAAAATCATCACCAATTTAGAAATAACTTGTCCCTTTTTGAGTACTAATCAAACTGCTGTAGGTGTGTGGGGAGGGGTTATGATTTCAGACAAAACACAGCCAACTTTTTGGTGATGTGACTTGTTAAAACCACCCTTGGTTTGGGAGATGACGGGACCAAGTTCTGACCAAACTTTCTTGGGTGAATCTGTGATGCAGAGGTGTCTTAGTGCCTGTGGAAATGTCCTGGGAAAGCACCTTATGTGGGTGAAGGGTTAAGTTGAAACGAATTGCTAAAGAATCCCCCAAAAATATTTTCTTTTAGGAATGGAAGGTCCTTTTGGTGCCATGGAGAACATTGGTCGCTTCCCAGCTGGAATGAACATGGGCAGAGTGAGCGGTAGGTGTTTGGTTTTTGGATATCCAACTCCTGACTTGCATTCTCTGGAAGTGTAACCCAGCTCTGGCCTGGTCATTTTCCTCTTCTCAGTTTTTCTTGGAAAAACTTAGAGCTTACAGCTGTGATTCCTTGAGGGTGTCTTGAAGGACTGGTTTAGAAAGAAACTGTGCTCTGTCTGTAGTCACCAGCAAGGCTTCTCCAGAGCAAAGCAGCTGCCTCAAATGACTTTGTCCATAGCGTGATGACTCCTGCTTTTTGTTGGTGTTTTAGTCTCAAGAAGACAGGATAAGATGACCAGGAGAGCATAATTAATGCTGTTAATCTTTAAAAAATATGCCTGTATCAAAATGTTCTCTCAGAAGTCATTTGAACACCCTGAAGATTCAAACTTAATCTTTGCAGAGATGGATCGTGCCATGGGTGGAGGATTTGAAAGAGAATTTGGCAGAAATGAGATGGGAATGTCTAGTAGATTTGGAGAGACCTTGGAGAGAGGAATAGGTAAGTACACGAAGCTAAGTACTACTGCCTGCTTTTCATACCTGAGCTGCACATAAAAATCCTGTGTGTGGTGTTCAAACAAAACACTCTTTTATATATATTTGTTGTACTAGTTTGGTTTTGAAGTTCTGTCTGTAGCAGCTTTGTGATGGCAAAGGGTTTTAATCATGCTTCATGGAAAGCTTCAGAACTTGAGCATTTTTAATATCTTCTGTGGGCACCTGTTGTGCTTGATTCAGCTGGGTCCTGAGATTGCTCTGTTATAGCTGTGTTCTGTTAGCTTAATAGAACTTAAATTCATTTTTAAGTCAAGTGATTTAAACTGATACTACACAGATGACTCTTTGTAAAATGAGATCTTGTATGCAAGGAAAGGTGAGCTTTTTTATTATGAATTTGTTTTAAAAAAGAGACAAATATCCTTAATGTTGCAAAGCAAATACAGACTTGAAAAAACTCAGAGCGCTTAAAGCAGCAGTTCAGTCATGGTAACTCACCATGGTGGTTTTTTAATAGCACAATACAACAAAAATAGTTTTTGGGGAGATAATTATTAAATAGATAAGCAATATTATGCATCATGACACTTCTGAAAAAAAGATTACTGGAAGACTGAAGAAGTATTTTTAGACTGAGCTTTGTTGGCAGTTCAGTTTTGAAATGTTGCTGGTAAGATACTAAGCTTTTTTTCAGTGAAAACAAAGTGCTGCTCCTTCCCACTGCCTGTGTGACACTGAGCTTTTGAACAAGTTGCCCAGTGACTCTGCAAATACCTGGACTATCCAGTAATGGAGTACTCAAACCTGCAGAATTCCTGAAATAAAGCTGAACCCGAATACCTGAGTACGCAGGCCTTCCCCCATAATTTAGAGAACTAATTGTGTTTGCTTAATGATTGAATCCAATATCTGATAACCAAGAGCTGGCTCTGCCTGCACAGGGTTAGCCCTTTCCTGGGAGACTAAAAACAAATGCACAGCACTGCTGGCTTTCAGATGAAGAAATCAAAAATGTTTATTGTTTTTGTTTCTTCTTCACCTAAAAAACAAAACAAAAACAAACAAACAACAAAAACGAACAACAAAAACTACTTTGCCCAAGTACAAATGTCACGTAACCCCAGATCATTCTGTGTTATTTAAGTTACTACTGAAGCAGGATGGTGCTGGTTTTAGATGTGGTTGCTTCAGTTTTCTGGAGCGTAGGTTCACCTTAGGGTTATGTATCTTCTTTCTCTCCATTGAATAATGTAGATAATTTCAGTACAGACTTTCTTCAAGACTTTTTCCCCTCAGACAGGAATCAAACTCAAGATAATTTTTTTTTATGGTGCTGCAATGGCAAACTCTGATAGATCATCTGAGATCTTTCATAGAACAGCAAAATGGCCCAGACCATAGGGGAGTTCTCCTTTTACTGCAGGAACTCAAAGGCTCTGTTGCAGAGTTAGGACAACCCAGCCAAGGGATTTTATGAAGCAGATACGAAACCCTGTTGCTCCTGTTTTATGGCCTGGGCAACCTTTTAATATTTCTTTCCACATTAAAAGGCCAAGCATGCTCTGTGACTCTCTAATGGCCGTTCCGCTGCAGTTCTTGTGTGGAGTTGGCTTCCTCTGTCTTGGAGCTCTGGCAATAAGAGGGCTCTTGGGTTTGGGCAAGCTCCTTGTGTTAATGTCTCTCCCTGGTTTGGCAGGAGCAGTGTTTGAGTAGCACAGCAAGGATGATCTGATGTCATTCCTCTGCCAAGCAATCTGCATTTGAACTGTGACTTCAGTTACTAAATCACTACTCTGGCTGTGTAACCACCAGTGTTACTGCTGCACAGGGCAGCTGAGATTAGATTTAAAATACTCCTTTTTCCACCTGATCTTTTTCTAAATTTGCACACACCTTCAAAATTCTCTCCTCTGTTTGTTTTTGGAAGGCTTGCTTTGTGTGCGCAGGAGTTACATGTCTCAGTGAGGGGATAAAGTTTACTCCATCCCAGCTACAGGATGTGATCTGAGATGACTGCTCCCCTAAATCATGTGTTGTAGTCGGGATGGTCTGTGTAATAATCTGGAGTAAATCCTTGCTTTATATTCTGCAGCAGCAGAGCACACAGTCACTTTTCTGAATGATGATAAAGCTTAAGTTTTTTTGTCCCTGTGTGATTAATGATAATCCGTGTGTTGTGTTCCAGGTGGTGGAAATGCCAGCATTCCTGGGATTGAGAGGATGGCACCTGGCATTGATCGTATGGGCTCGGGAATAGAAAGAATACCTTCTGGGATGGGGCATGGGATGGAGAGAGTAGGGTCAGAAATCGACAGGATGGGGCTTGTTTTGGATCGCATGAGCTCCAACGTGGAGCGGATGGGTTCAGGAATTGACCGAATGGCCCCTCTGGGCATAGATCACATCGCTCCCAACATTGAGAGGATGGGACCAGCTATTGAGAGGATGGGATCTGGCATAGAGAGGATGGGATCTGGCATAGGCTTTGGTATCGAGAGGATGGGCGCTGCCATTGACCGCGTTGGCACCACTATGGACAGAATGGGATCAGGCGTAGAACGCATGGGCTCTGGCATGGATCGAATGGGGATAGGCATGGAACGTATGGTCCCTGCTGGAATGGGAACTGGAATGGGGCAGGTGATAGAGAGAATGCCGGCTGGTTTGGATCGCATAGGTGCCACTCCTATGGAAAGAATAGGAATAGATCGTATGGGTGCTGCTGGCATGGAGAGGATGGGCTTGGAGCGCATTGGAGCCACTAATATGGAGAGAATGGGTCCTGCTATGGGACAGGGCATGGGAGCAGGCATAGATCGAATGGGACTTGCAATGGGAAGCAATTTTGAAAGACCAATGGACATGGAACGTGGAAACTTTGCAGGCAATTTTGCAGGCTCCCTTGGAGGAACTGGAGGACCTGCAGCTGGGGTGGCCAGAAAAGCCTGTCAGATATTTGTGAGAAATGTGAGTAGCTTCTTCCTACCTCTCTTTCAGAGACCATAAAATTAATTAGCGCTAACGTGTTGATCTCCTCATCTGTGCCTGCTTGGCTCCAGTCAGAATATCTAACCCTGGATGCTGCTGAGGTGGGGTTAAGGTGGGCTTGTGTGAGTTGAAGCTGTTCCTGAACAGAAGAGCTCTCTGTGTCAATCAGTGGAGATGCTGAGAAGTGGCTGTCCCAGGGTGGGAAGCTTGTTCTGAGGAGCTGGCAGCACTTCAGAGTTGTTCAGCAGCTCCTCTGTAACAGTCTGTTCTTCTCTTTTCACAGCTGCCTTTTGATTTCACATGGAAAATGCTGAAAGATAAATTTAACGAATGTGGTAAGTCACTTTATCACTGGTAATTACTCTAATTGTAAATTTGACAGGAGCTCCTGGCTGCATATGCCCCTGACACCAGTACCTTAACTAAAATGTCACTCGGGCTTAGTGAAATAATTAATCTTAATGTTGGCAAGTGGTGTGAGGATGGTGACCATCCCTTTGTACCAGCATGAGTTCTGACAAGAAATAAATGCCTGGGCAGGTGGTAACGAGGTTATCGCCTGCTTATCCAAAGTGTTTGTTCCCGTCTCTGCCTTGGGTGCTGGGTTTATCCCATGGATCTCCTCTTTGAAGTTGAAGGAGGAGATAGGAATAGAGATAAGGCAGTCCCGAGAAGCACCTGCACAGATTTTTTACATCAAATTGAACATAGTTATCTGGGAAAACCATCCTTAATTTAAAATTATGAATCCAGAAGTGTGTGACACATCACACAGGGCTTGTTGGCATCTGCTTGGCTTCGTCCACTTCTGATGGTGCTGCTTGGGGGAGAACTGAGAGAAACAGTTTGAATTCACTTCTTGAAAACTTGAACACTTCTTGAAAACCTGGTGCAGTTGTCCTGCAGCTTAAAGTTTCAAAGTCCTGGCAGTTTCTCAGGGAGTTCCTAAATCAAAGCCGCTTTCTGTGCCTTGGGGTGGAGCCCTTGGGTTTGGGTGGAGCCCTCGGGTTTTGACGGAGCTCCGTGGTACCTGCGGGTTAAACGAGACCCTTTCTTTTCTCTTGAAGGTCACGTGCTGTACGCTGATATCAAGATGGAGAACGGGAAGTCGAAAGGCTGTGGGGTGGTGAGATTTGAGTCCCCAGAGGTAGCCGAGCGAGCCTGCCGCATGATGAACGGGATCCAGCTCCGCGGGAGGGAGATCGATGTGCGAATTGATAGAAACGCTTAAGTAGTTGCCTTTTTAACACTGATACCAGATTTTTGAATTTGTATTTTTTCTTGTTAACCATTTTAATTTGACTGGATGTAAAGGTGTTAAAAAAAAACGATTCAGTTGCTTTCTGGAGTAATTTTAATTACTTTTTTAACAAATGGATTTCCATTTTACTGTTTTTTGCATTGGAACCGCAATGTGCACAATCTTTTTTTGTAGTTGTGGCATCTTGTTGACATTACAGATGTAAACAGTACAACTTTGATAATAAATGCAAGTTAAAGATTTCAGTCACAGCATCCGTTACTGGCAGCACACCCTCTGCTTGCAAAAAAATCTCTGTAAACTGAGCTCGGTAAAATAGAATTTGTATTCTCTTGTGAAGCGTCGAGAAAGAATGTTCCTCTTGGCTGTTGGTTTATAATGGGATGAACTGGTCTTGAAAATGATGCGTTTGTGCTGGGATGTCTCCAGGGCGCAGGGGACTTCCCTTTCCTGTATTCACACCTCGTCCATCACCACTCATAGCAGCTTAATTTTCCTCCAGTGGCAATGCTCATTTAAAAGAAAACAATAAATAAACTATCCTCTACCTTCAGCTGTGTCAGTGCCGTTCTGAAGGCCTGAACTGAAAATGGACTGTAAAACCTCATTTTTTTTTATTCCTAACTTGGAGTATCTCTCTGGGGGCTGAGCCCTGGTCAGGGCTGAGGTGCAGGTGGAAGGCAGAAGGTGTTGGGTTTGTTTCACCTCTGCAGCTGCTTTTAAGGACATAAACTGAAAGTTGATTATTTTTGAGTGGGAATTTTTATGGTGGGGGAGCTGAAGCTTATGCCAAAGACAGGATCTCCTGCCCTTGCATTTGAGCAAAACTAAATTCTTCTTGCACTAACGGGAAATTAAAAGATGTTAATGAAGCCAGCAGGATGTGCTGGCTCAAAGGCTCCATCCTGGTACTGAGCACTGAGGAGCACTGCTCTGACAATTCCCCAACCACCCTCCAACCTCTACCCCATCCCAAAGCCCTTTGGTGTTACCTGTAACAGTGAAGCTGAAGCTCATCCGGCTTGCCTGCTGCTGGGAGGTGCCTGCTGGTGCCCATGCTTGGCTTGAGGGTGCTGCAACCTCGTCAGAGGTCTGAAATGTAAGGAAATGGCTCTGGAAAGTGTTAAGAGTACTATTTTTTAGGTTAAAAAAGTCAAATTAATCTTGGTCTTTTAACCCTTTCTCCCTTTGTCCCTGTAAGCTTGAGCCAACGTGCTCTGGAGAGCACCTCCTGTGTCCTTCAGCCCATGGAGCTGCATTTCCACCTCTGCTTTGCTCCCTCAGGAGGTTCCTGCCCTCCCACAGCCCCCGCTCTGCATCCCACGGACTGTGAATTAATTAATATTAGAGATGATTAACAAAGTTCCCTCACGCAGGGCTGCGTGGGCGAGAGGGGAGGTGTGGAGGAGGTCGGGTGGGTGCAGGACCGGGGGAAGGAGAAGCCGGTGTTTCACTCTGTGTTTTGTATTTTGGGTTAAAACCTTCGGTCCTGTGGCTTTTGCCGTTAACACGGAGTTGCCGGGGCCGGGGCCGGGCGGGGGGCGCTCGGTGGGGTTCAGCTTCTCGGGCCGGGCCCGGTCTCCGTCTCCGGTCTCCGTCCCCGGTCCCCGTTCCCAGTCCCTATCCCCGGTCTCCATTCCCGGTCCCCGGTCCCGGTCCCCGGTCTCTATCTCCGGTCTCCATTCACGGTCTCCGTCCCCGTCCCCGGTCCCCATCCCCGGTCCCCATCTCCGGTCTCTAAGATCTCC
>VZRW01006832.1:4699-36179 GCA_013398125.1 Aegotheles bennettii | reverse complement strand
CAGGAGGTTCCATGTGAATCTCAGGAAGAACTTCTTTCCTGTGAGAGTGCCAGAGCACTGGACCAGGCTGCCCAGAGAGGCTGTGGAGTCTCCTTGGCTGGAGACATTCAAACCCCGCCTGGATGCGTTCCTGTGTGATGGACTCTGGGTGACCCTGCTCTGGCAGGGGGGTTGGACTGGATGAGCTTTCGAGGTCCCTTCCAACCCCTAGAATTCTGTGATTCTGTGATTATCTCCTTCTTTCTCAAGGTAGCTGTGTGTTTTCCACGACATCTAATACGTTAGGTGGAATCCAGTGCTTGGCTTAAATCAATTTCCCTGCTGGCTTTGTTTCCAATGAATGTCTCTTTGGATTCTACAACACCTAATGATTTTCTTCAGTCTAGATGCTACGCTTCTGGAGGAAGAAAGGGTTTTATATCAGGTTTCGTGGAGAACATCAAACAGGAATTAGCAAAAAACAAGGAGATGAAAGAAAGTATTAAAAAATTCCGAGATGAAGCTAAAAAGCTGGAAGAATCTGATGCGCTCCGAGAAGCAAGGAGGAAATATGTGAGTCCTCTTCATTAATTCCTTTGATGTTTTCATTGCCCAGCCACTGAGCTGTCCCTGTTCTGAATGTCAATTTGAATCTTGCTGCAAATGAACTGTTCAGCTCAGCATGGCTGTTTTTATGAGAAATTCTGCTTGGCTGGAAATACTGCCTGGGAAAAACTTTCCAGCAGAGACCCTTCCTCGGATTTCCCAAATAATGAGCAGATAAAATTGAACGTTGACAGTATTTAAATACTTCTTTTGCATTCTTTGAAGGACTGTAACCAACATTACTTGCAAAAATGAAATGCTGACTCCCTAAGCTGTAACTCTTTGTGCCCTCAATTGCCGTGTTAATGGCGTGTGCTATGTGCTAAACTGTTCCTAAGTATTTTCTGTCCTCAGTCACTTGCACCACTGTTTTTTATTTCCCCCAGAAAACCATCGAATCTGAAACAGTGAAGACCTCAGAAGTGATTAAAAAGAAACTTGGAGAAATAACTGGTACAGTTAAAGAGGTAAAACACAGCTATTGAAGAACCTTTCCTTAAGGCAGTCCCACTCTGAGGTTATGGGGTTTGTTGTTTAGGAAATGCAATGCTCTTCACACTGGCACTTTTTGCTCCTACTGTGGTAGAGCTTTGGGCTTCTTACTGTGTGTTGAAAAAGACTTGTAACCTCAGAGGCTCTGGGTGCAGAGTACAAGTGCTGGTGGTGCAGTGGGAGCACTCTCTGCTCAGCAGTCAGTGATCCCACAGCTCTGTGTGTCTGGGGAGTAACCCCTGGAGGAGCAGGCATCACCCATACCCACAAGTATGAGTATCTTCTGTTCCAGGCTCGGGCTTTGAAGATCACTGTATCTATAGGTCTGCTTTTATGCCATCAAATTCAAGTTATTATTTAGGCTGGGACTAAGCACTGCAGCTCGTGCTCATTTACTTATTCTCTTGTCCGAGTTCATCCAGGCAGCAGATGTGTGAGTGTTTAGTGTGCTTTGACTTTCATCTCGAGTGCATTTCTGAGAAGTCTTCCTGATAGTATTTGAAATATAGAATAAATCAGGTGCAGATGACACCTGGAGAAGCTGAGTGCAGTGTTATGGCATCTGCAAATTCAGCTGGTGCAATGCTGGGCTGTTTGGGCACTCAGTGGGATGGGCACAAGACCTTTCAGTCCTTATTCCCTCCTTTCTGCCTCCTTCCCAGCATGGAGTTGGTGAGTCCACGTCCTCCCATTGCAGAGGGGATGGGGAATGACTCAGAGGACAGGGCCTGCTGCTGTGTAGCCCAGTGATTCCTGCTTGCTCCAGGTGTGGGGCTGTCACAAGGAGGAGAGGGCAGATCTGGCAGAGGACACTGCTGGTCCTACTCCTTTGTGGACAAAGTGCCTGCTAGTCAGTGGGCTCTGAGAGCTGCTGTTGGGTTTCTTGTTAGCCTTTCTCATTAGCCTTCCTTCTGCTGTAGACCTGTGAGTTCCCAGGAGGTGGCACTGAGTAGAAGAGCTGGAGAAGGGCTGTTGCAGTGTCTGCCACCTTGACAGTTTCTCCCAGGCACCTGAGTCTTGTTTTTCCTTCCTCCTGATTGGAGTAATTAAATCAGCAGTGACTGAAGACTCATTGCTCTCTCTCTTAAAGGGAGCACAAGATTTTCTGCAGGAAGGTAGAGCTCAGAGGTACTTCAGGAGCCCCCTCCTTATCTGTCAGTCAAAGTGTGTGGACTTCATGCTCATAGCTAGGCTGCTTCAGAGCAGAGTGGGCTTAGCTGATTTCAGCAGTGCTTTAAGACTGAAGCTGCTGGGGTTGTTCCCAACACCTGTGGTCAGGTGCAGGATCCCTGCTGAGCAAACAGCCACCTGAACACTGGGCTTAAACCCTGAGCACTGTGGAGCTGGTGTGAAGCCAGTCCCTGCTCTCCCCCGTGCTCCTCCTCTCTCATTCTGTCTAAACGTGGTGTAAATTCACTGTGTGTACAGCTGTGAGCTGGCCATGATGCTCTTTGCTGAGGTGGACACAAGCAGTATCTTTTTACCTGCTGAGGGTGCTGTAAGCATCTTTATTAACCAAATCCCATTAAAATACATGGAAAGTCCTTTGTTATCCTGGCACTTCAACATCAGTGCCTGATTATTTCAAGGTAAAGGGCTGGGATATTTTAACTCTGGTGTCAGTGATCCTTTCCTTTGATATCCAGAAAAAAATATATTTTCTTTAAATACATGGGCAGCAGCTGTTACAGATGTGTATGGTTCCATGAGTAGCTAAAATTATTCTTCACAGAGGTGTTGGCTAATGCTACAGTCCTGGTCAGTCCTCCCCTGTGTGTTTGCCTTAGGTCTGGTTAGTCTGGATGCGTGTGCATTCACAAAGAGGAGTTACTCAAAATAATTTTTCACCTATTTCATCTGAAATGACCTTTTCTTTCCCGTTTTGTGTTTTTTTCTGCAGAGTTTGGATGAAGTAAGTAAGAGTGATATCGGCCGGAAGATAAAGGAAGGGGTGGAAGAAGCAGCAAAAACAGCAAAGCAATCTGCAGAGTCAGTGACAAAAGGAGGGGAGAAATTAGGCAAGACAGCAGCCTTCAAAGCTATTTCTCAGGTGCGTAATCCTCTGCTTCTGTAGGACCCAGCACTGTGGGCACAGCTCATTAACATGGAAGCTGCCTGCGAGGTTGTGCTGAGGATAAAATGAAATGCAAAACTCAACGCAAGACCTTCCGGGCTGGTGGGGTGAGCTGATAAATTCAGGAGATGGATTTTGCAGGTCTAGCGTTCACTCAGCAACCCTGGAGAAGTGCAAGTCTCGAGTAGCTGAGCTGCTGCTAAAATGTGTTACTGGGAAAAGTGGTTGCTGTGCTTGTGGAGGAGGGTAGCAAATGTCTTCTGTAGACAGGTACTAGTGCTGCTGGGAACAAACCAGCTTGCTTAAAGCTCTCCTGTTCTAGAAAATACATGTTTTGATGCCACCCAGTCAGCTGGCAGTTAGCCTGAGAAGAGGTGTTCCCCTTGTCTGGTTTCTCAGCCCTCCTCTATCTAAGCCTTAGCCCCTGCACGAGGATGTACCAGGCTCATTGGAGGATCAGTCATGTCCATTCCCATCTTTCTGTGTTTCTAATAAGACATCACCTGCTAAAGGTCACTTCTAGCTGTAGCTGCAGATCACACTCTGCATCATTTTTTTTCTTTAATGAAACCTGTTATCTTACACCAGCTGCCTCCTAACCTAAGAACTGTTTGTTCTCACTAGGAAGCAGGCTGCTAAGCCAGACTTTATAAGCAGGCAATGATTTTGTAGGACCTTAAAGTAAATTTTTTTGAGGCTTTATGATCTGTTTCCCCTGTAAAGGCATCAGTCTTTTGGTTGCCTGTCAGGTTTAGCTGATTCACAGACCTCTTATGGGCTGTGAACAGCTCTTGTAGCTTTGTTATGCTTTCTGGTGCAGATGTGGAGTTTAAAATACTCATCCCACTGCTTCAGAAAACCAAGTAAGTTATCTTAGAAATTGTAGTAATGGTCTCATTTTGAGCTCCTGGTTGCTTCAGTATTTAGGAGATGTTTTATTTGCATAATCTAGAGCTAAATGATATCCAGGGGGATTTGTGGTTTGTCCTTTTCTCTGCCAGGTCCCTCATATGGCCCTTTAGAATCAATCAGAACAGACTGAGCTTTGGAGCTTTTTATTTGCTTCTCCTTGATGTTTAAAGTCACTTAAATTCCTATTTCTGCTTCATATCAGATCTCTGGCATCTATTCTGTCTGGGCCCTGAGCTCTGTTGTAACTTTTTTCAGGAAGGAGTCACACTGGCTTTGGACACTTGGTGTGTCCTCCAGAAATTTCCTGCATGAAATAGAATTTAAAAATAATAAAATAAAATAATAAAAAAATAGAATTAAAAAATAATGCTTCGGGCTCCATAACTAAAGAAAAATGCAAATTGGGAAAAGCTATTGGGAGTTTGAATAGAAAAATCCCTTTCTGCCAGCACGTGTCTGGTTGGGATAGGAGAGCATCCTTATTGTGCACACATCTCATCTAGAGAAAGTCCTGCTCAAAAGTTAGGTGATAAAAGGAGAGCAGCCAAGGTGAAGGAGAAACACAATAAGCCCCTTTTAGTCCTAATCCCTATTGAAGTACACAACAAAGATTCCCAGTGATGGTTGTGCTAGGATGCAGCTTCCTCAGCAGAATCTGGACGAAGGGTGCAGTGGTTCTGATGAGATGTGTATCAGCCTGGATTTATCAAACCCTTTTTGATGTACCCTCACCCGGGAGGGAGAACATCCCCTATCTCTCCTGTCCTACAAGCTGCACTACTCTTTTTTTCTTTTTCACATCTCTTCTCTGGCAAAGCCCAGTTTGCTTTGAAGCTGTTTTCTCAGGCAGAGGTGTGTAGAATTCTCTGAAGTGAGGCTCCTTTTTGGGTTGGGGAATGCAGCACTTCGATTTTCTTGACCTTTCAGGTGACTTTGCAGTTAGCTGTTGGTGTCCTGAAGTCTTTCCTTTCCCTGCTTTTGTGTGCTAGGAATTATTCTTCCTTTACCCTGGGGCTTGTCCTTCTATCAGCAGCTGCTGCTGGGGACTGATATGCCTGCCTTCCTCTGACTTGATTTATTCCAATTTACACTCTGTAGAGGTTACCCCTTATCAGCCGTTAGGCTGTGCCTGTAGCTTCTGCTATATTGGGTTTTATTCTTCAGGTTGATTCAATGCAACCATCCATCTGCTGTCCTAGCCTGTTAACTTCTTCAGCAGAAGGCCTTGGTGCTGGTGTGTTGGTCAATAGCCATCAGCAAAGAGGCATTTGCTGAGTAAGGGAGAGGAGAATAACTCCTGCTCTCTTAGGGTTTATTTTTCTCCTATTTTAAAATTTTCTTCACCAGAAGTGATTTTCAGTTTCTGGGAAAGGTGGGGGAGTGGTAAATCAACCTAATAGGGGTATTTTCCTTTCAGGGAGTAGAAACCGTTAAGAAGGAAATAGATGAAAGTGTTTTAGGGCAGACTGGTCCTTACAAACGTCCGGAGCGGCTACGGAAAAGAACAGAATTCTCAGGAGAGAGGATTAAGGAGGAGCGAATATTTGAAGCTAATGAGTACGTATTGGGTGGAATTTAGGGTGGATATTTCTGTGTATCATTTGAGTAAAGCTTTAAAACTTCACTACGGGTCAGGGATGGTTAAAATCCCAGTCCTGGGATTTGGAGTCAGGCTGTGGGGTGAGGCAGGTGGGTCTAAGAGCCAGTTTCCAGCATGAGTTGATGCTGCTGCATTTTCCACTGGTGAAACTGGGCAGTTAAAATTATAAAGTGGGTGTGTAATGTTCTGACGTGACATTTTGACTTGCACATGCGTCAGGTTTTCCCAGGTTTAATGTCTTGGCTGTTGGTTCACATTTGGCAGGGCTAAGCCTGAGCTCCTTTGCTTTCTCTGCTGCCTTGCTCCACTAAGTCGTGTGCCATTGAAGTGTTGTATCAGCCTCAGGGGTGCTGCATGCTGTCAGGATGTCTCCCTTTTTATTCTCACTGGGTTCTAAGTTACTTGCTCACAAGTACCCAACAAGTCTTCTGCCCTTTCCAGGGAGGCCATGGGTGTGGTGCTGCACAAAGACTCCAAATGGTATCAGCAATGGAAAGATTTCAAGGACAACAATGTGGTCTTCAATAGTAAGTGTTCCAAAGACAAAGGAGTAGCACATTATTTTCCTTGTTCTGGTTCTTGCTGTGTTGGATCTGATGCCATCTGTGCAACTAGTCTCAACATCATGCAAATCACAGCCCTTTTTTTGTTGTTGTAGCTGTTGCTGTGAGGTGGTGTGAATGGGAGGTAGGCGTAGCTGACAACATTGCAGCTTTTCCAAGCTGCTCCATCTGTGTTCGGACCCTTCCCCCAGTCAGGCATTGTTTTTGATCACTCCCTGTAGGTGCCAAAACCTGCCTTCACCATTGCTTAAAGAGAACTGAACTGTTCTTTTTTTTTTCTATTTTTTTTTTCTAGTCAGATCCTTTCTGGCACTGGGAAGAGGCCAGGGCATGCATGCATGCGTGTCACCAGGGAGAGATCTCTCCTTCCTGACCTTGAGCTTATAAGGAGGAAAAAATCTTGTCTTCAGTGAGCTGGTTTCTGTTGTCATCTGCTTAGAGCTCTGAAGTGTGTGGGACTTTGCCTCCTTTCTGTTTTTATTGCAAAACCTAAAAATATTGAATTTCTGTACTGCGGTAGGCAGTAACTTTTGATAGTTATCTAGACACTTGATGTTTGTGAAAGGCATAAAGAAGCCTGAGAGCAGAATCCTTCAACAAATCAAAATAATCACTGCTGCTGTGCTGCAGGGTAAATGATTTGTTAAGGAAATAAAAGGTTGTGTAAAACCACGATGTATAATTAACGTTGGGCTGTGTTGCTTCCCAACCCCTTCTGAAGCAGAGCTCCCTGGGAGGTGTCTGAGGATGGGTTTGACATCCCATTTGTTTGCCTTTCTAAGGAGCACCCCAGCTCCTCGGATTCCTCACATGTTGCACCCTCCTCTCCTGTGCCATCTGCACAACTCTCTGCATTCTCTAGATTTTACTCAAATTTCCCATACTGTGGTTTTGCAATTGCAGATGTGGCTGCACCAGGCTCTAATTACGTGTGCTCTCCCTTTCTGTACCACCTGTACCAAGAACACTGTGTTTTTTGGAAGGAGCTTAAGCTTCAGGGCAGGACTCCAATTGTTAATTGACATGGTGGGAAGAAGCTTCCCTGCAGGGCCCATTATTCCATAACTACTCTTTGCAGTTCTGGTCTGTCTGATGATGTCCAGAGCCAGATAATGGGTTGGTTGAGCCCTTAGGTTGTTGCAACAGTGTCTGCTTGCTTAAATGGCTTTTTTTTTTCTTTCTTTTTTTTTTCTTGCTTCACCCTCTGCCCTTCTTCCTGCCTTTGAGATTTTGCTTTGCAGAAGTTCTTCCCCATCAGTGACTTCTGTAGCTTTGTGACATGCTTGGCTTGCTTTCTTAGCAAGGTTGAGAAGCACATAGAGCTCCTCAAACCCTGCATCCTTACTGATGTCTTGCTGTTTTATTGAAAATTGGAAAGGTTTAAGGTGTATTCTTGTTCCCACCCCCCCCCAGTTAAGCTTTCTGGTTTCACATCGTGCTACCCCTTGCAGCAGAGAATCAGGGGGTGTTATTGGCATAAGCAAATCGAGTGTATTTTCTATCTGTGCAGAAGGTGCAGAGTTTCTGGCAGCTGAAGTAGGAGAAACTGATGGTTATTGATAGTTAAGAACATTGCAGGAAGGTGAGGAGAAAAGTAACTGTTGACGTTGGAACTTGTTAATCAACAAAGAGGTTTAGAAGAGAACGAGCGGGTTTGATTTGCAACCCTTTGCATGTTGTTTCCTAATTCAGGAGTGCAGTGGAAGGACGCTGCTGCTCACCTCTCCTCTCCTTTCAGGGTTCTTTGAAATGAAAATGAAGTATGATGAAAGTGATAACGCATTCATCCGAGCTTCCAGAGCTGTCACAGACAAAGTCACGGACTTGATAGGTAATGTTTCATCATTGCTGGGAAAGCACATCTCCCGCCTTTCAGCACTGTTCCTGCTGCTGTCCTACCTCTGTTACTAACCTTTGGGAGGGATTCTGGAGCGTTACAATGCAGTGTTTTGCATGGATCATTATCCAGTATCATGCAGTGTAGCAGCCTGCTGCTGGATCAGAGGCTCAGTGCAATGACAAGTGCTTGTACGAGATAAATCTCGCGCGTAACTGAAAGGCTGCAGTTGCTCCCAGGTGACTCTTCCTTCCCCTCCTGTATAACCAAAGGTTTTTCTCTTGTTTTCTGATGACAGTTGTTGTGCCACTGGTCTCACTGAACTGTTTTACTAGGTGGATTGTTCTCGAAGACAGAAATGTCTGAAGTTTTGACAGAGATACTCAAAGTGGATCCATCCTTTGACAAAGATCGGTTTTTAAAGCAGTGCGAGTACGATATCATCCCCAATGTCTTGGAGGTAAGGTGGGGGTAGATTATGATGTGTTTGCTTTATTTTTTTCTTCTACTATAACGTGGAAGGTTTTCCTTTCAGTTTTCTGATGCTGAAATGAAAAGCTTGCACAGTATTTGCTTCTCAAACATCCAGCTTTGCGCAGAACACGAGATAACCTTGGGAAGAGGAAGCTGCATCCCACATAACAATTCAGTTTTAAATCATATTTCATAATTTAGTAGACTAGCACATATGTTTTTTTTCTGGCCTCAAAAAACAGCTGACGGTCCTCTCCCGTGAGAAATGATCTGAGCATTGGAGGGATCAAACTGAAGTAGGTGAATGAACAGTACCAGGCAAATGATGATATCAAATATTGATAAGGGAAGGGATGTACTATGGACTGTGGGATTCTCAGTGGTCTGTAACTGCTTGGGAAGGAGACCAGGTCATGACAAAGGGTTCAGTGGAAATATTTCTCAATTCAAGTCAAGCAAGTGTGTGGAACTGGATGTTTTTCAAGTATAAAACCACTTATCTCCAGTGTAAATGGATATAGCTCCTCTCACTGTAACAGCGTGTCAGGAAAGACAGAGTGAAGGTGGGAAATTGGAAGTACAGCAGGAATTGTTTTGAGATTTGTATGAGACTGGGAAAACCGAGGCTTGAAAAGACAAACAAATGCGAAGAGAGAACAAAGTGTTATTTTCTCATCCTCCAAACAAGTGCAGTGAGTGATTGTATCTCAGATTGATACACGATAATACAGGTGTAGAACTATTTATGATCCTCCTCATACACCCGCCTGGATGCGTTCCTGTGTGATGGACTCTAGGTGACCCTGCTCTGGCAGGGGGGTTGGACTGGATGAGCTTTCGAGGTCCCTTCCAACCCCTAGGATTCTGGGATTCTGTAATGAGGTGGGGTTACAGGACGAATAAAAATAATTTGATGCTTACAACTGCCACCATCCAAACTGATGCATCGTTAGGTGGTGTCACTGCTGCCTGTGTAGTGACTTGTCTTGGGTGTCAGATGTGTGGCTGGGACTGCAGTGTTAACAGTGAAGTAAGACAGACCTGTCATGGTGAATCTGCCTTCCCTGTTGCTACAGCAAGCTGCAAAAAATGGGCTCTTGGCTCTCAGAGAATAAATTTTTCCAAGGAGATGTTTTTCAAACCGTAGGCAGCCGGCTTACAGCTGCCATCCAGGATGAAGATTTATAGGCATTATCTTGAAAAACGCCCCTGCCACGTATCAGTAACTTGATTTTGAAATCTGCTAGAGTCCCAGCATCTGTCTTGTCAGGAATCCCAGGTGTTTATTACACAGTGTTTTAAAGAGAAACCTTCTCATGAGTTGCAATGTGATTCTTCAGCTCATTCTGTGCCCTGATTTTTTTCATGGTCTTGGAGGTTGTAAATCTCCTTGTGCTTTGTGCTCCTGCTTCTGTTAGATCCCACCTCCTGGGGCTTCCAGGTAGTGTGCTTTCTGCTGGCTTTTTGGACAAGAGGCTTTAAGGTAGCTTTTATCTTAATTATCAGAAGATTTATGTACATCTGACTCAGTATGTGTGTGGTTGTAGATGTTCTTATTGCTGTTCCTCTTCAAAGCTCCTGTCCTTCTTCAGGGTTTCACAAGATGCAGAATTTAAAGTAGTTTGCTGCTGGAAGTGCTGATAATTTCAAATCTGGTATAGGAGGTGTTTTAAAATGCTCATATTTTATTTGATTGTCTCCTTTAGGCTATGATGTCTGGAGAGCTTGATATCCTCAAAGATTGGTGCTATGAAGCAGTAAGTAGAGCAACCAGAAATGTCTGAAAAGGTTGTGATTCTCCCTTGTAAGTGGGTGTTTTGGGCTTTCTTTGCTTGCAAGCTGTCCAGCTGTTGTATTATGATGTTGCTTACCTGCTTTGCCCAGCTGCTGCCCCATCTCTAACATCTTTATGCTATAAAACACTAACATGGTTTAATGTACATGCTGGACTCTGCAAGGCTGAAGTTCTTCTGAGATTGCAGCCTGGGTGGTCTACAGGCTGGATAATCTCCCTGCAGAAAAAGGAGTTTTATTTGGTTGTACAAAAAGCTGGTTTGGTTTTGTGCTGGGCTGGATTTTTCAGTATTGAATCAATTTCTGGAAAGGGTGAATGTGAATTGGTTGCAATTCAGTGCTTTTATTATTGCCCACTTAATTTCATGAGAGCAGATCCTGTCCTGACACCATGGGTGGACATTTGTTCTGGTCTTCACTCTGCTCCAAAATAATTCTGTTGTAGGCAATGCAGAGCCCATAGTTGTATTTCTGAGTAATTTGATTGCTTGAAGTCAATGTTCTCCTTACTGATCACCACCACCAGAGGGCTGGGAAGGCACATGCTGGAAGAGGCAATTTTTTGTAATTTGTTGTGATTAACATCTTCGTAACAATATTACAGTGTGTAAGAGTAGGATATTTAAAGCAGTTGGAAAGTAAATAAAGTTCTTTATTGGTTCAAGCAAGCTTTGAAATGACACCATAGACTTCCTCGCAGATCTCTAGAGGGAAGCAGCAGCTTCACTACAGTTTATGAGACAAAAACCAAACCCTTCTAAGCTAGTTGGAGTTATAAATTAAGCTCTTAAATCAGGAATAATCTGTAAAACAAGCCAAGGGGGGAAATGAGAGTCCTGTTAGTGTGAATCCAGGAGATAAGGGCTCTTGAACAGAATCATCCCTCCTGCTGTCCTCAGAATCCCAGGTCTGTAAGCCCAGATTCACTCTAGTGACTTTGCCAGTAACTCCTGTAGGATATTTGCATTGAAGTGCTTGTGACGAAGGTTGGGAGATGCGTGGTGGGGAGGGACTGCCTCCTGTCTGCTTGGTGCCTGCCAAGAAGGTGGTGATGAAGCTGGAAGCCAGTAGAAATTCGCTATCCCAAACAACACTTCTCGGTGCATAAATAACGAAGCATATGTGCATGTGTCTGAAAGGAGCCAGGAGATGCTGGGCTGCCTCCAGGCTCTGGCTGGGTATTAGGAAAACAGCCTGATTCCCAAACTGCTTCTTCTTGTCTGCTGTCAAATCAGAATCGCCAGGGCCTTGGCTCTCAGGGGTGCTCGATGTACACGCTGTGGTGTGAGTGATGCATCTCCTCTTCTGGCCAGGGCAGGTGGGATTTTTGGTGAGAATTTGGTTATGTGAAACCCAGAGCATTTGTTGCAGCTGTTTGATACCTTGCAAGACAAATGTGTTCAGTGTGTTTGCAGAAAACTGACTTTTATTCTCATCTCTTTTGGTGGTGGCTCTCTCTAAGCAGCAAATCCTTTTCTCTTGGTGCCAGAACAACTCCAAACGTGTAACTTGAGTTTGTTGTTTCTTTTAGACTTACAGTCAGCTCGCTCACCCAATCCAGCAAGCCAAAGCCATGGGTCTCCAGTTCCACTCCAGGATTCTTGACATTGACAACCTCGACGTGAGTGTCCTTTCCTGTGTTTCACCTTGGGGGATGAGTTAGAAACTCACAACCTGAGAAGGGGTTTTTTATTTTGTTCCATTTGCTGGGTTTTTGATGCTTCATGCTACTCTGGTGATTTGCCATTTCTGCTAAGAGAGGGACAGATCCCTGCTGGAAGGGTGAGCTCATGGGACAGATTTGCTGCTGTGTGGTCAAGGCTAAGTTGCAGGATGGTGGTTTGTCTCCTCTCTGCTAAGGCACCTTGGTCTGAGTCATCAGCATCTAGATTGTGAAAGGCTAATAAAGGCAAATGGTGCCTTTCCTGAAGGGCTTGGTTGGTGCTTATCTGGGTGGTGATCATGGTATTGTTTGGGTTAGAAAAGACCTTTAAGAACACAGAATCATATCATTGAGTCCCAGACTGGTTTGGGTGTGAAGGGACCTCAAAGCTCACCCAGTGCCACCCCCTGCCATGGGCAGGGACACCTCCCACCACACCAGGGTGCTCCAAGCCCCATCCAACCTGGCCTTCAACACTGCCAGGGAGGGGCAGCCACAGCTTCTCTGGGCACCCTGGGCTAGGGTCTCACCACCCTCACACCAAACAATTTCTTCCTCACATCCCATCTCAATCTCTCCTCGGTTTGAAACCATTCCCACTCATTCCATTACTCCATACCCTTGTAATCAAGATCATTGAGTCCAACCACTAACCCATGGCCCTCAGCACCACATCTACACAGCTTTGAGATCCCTCCAGGGATGGGGACTCCACCACTGCCCTGGGCAGCCTGGGCCAGAGCCTGACAGCCCTTTGGCTGGAGAAATCCTTCCTAATATCCAGCCTAAACCTCCCCTGGGCAACTTGTTCTGTGACTCAAGGTTGTGCTGTGTGGGAATTGCTGTTGGAGAGACCTCACCACTGTTCTGGGTGGCTCTGGATGAGGAGGGAGGTGATGGCTGTGAGTAGAGTAGGGGCAGTGTTGGTAGCTGAGGACTGTGGTCTGGGAGACTTTGATTTCATTGTATGCTAAAAAACTTCTCCTCTGTGGGTGCTCATTAGCATAGAGTTCAGATTTGGAATGGTGGCTGCAGAGACATTTTGTTACAAACTCATTTTAGATGCCTGTATTTTCATTTTTTATTTTATTTTCATATTTTTTCATTCCTCAAGAAAATGACATCTTAGCTGGAAAATGATTGATCTGGAACAGAAATGAGCTCAGTTGCTCTGCCCCCTGTATTGCAAGGAAGGGGGGGGATAAAGGGTGTTGTGTGCTTAAATTTTAAAATGTTTTAAATTTAAAATTTCCCCAGAGGAGATTGATGGGAGGATGTTGAGTGAGCTCATCCAGAAAACCAGTTCAGTGAGTTTGGAAGGAAAAAAACCCAAACATTTAGAAGATTTAAGGGAATTCACACACTGCAAAGTTGGCAGCATTAAAGTTAAAATCGAGTCTTTCAAACATAAGCACCTGAACTCATGTTCCAGGTACCTGCTTAAGGAGTCTCTACCCCACTAAACATCTCTGCCTTTAAATTTAATGGAATTTGGGGTCCTTGATATTTCTTGGGATCATTTATTCGGCTGCCTAAATGTAGTTCTAACTATGTGGCTTGTGCAATGGGGTTTCTGAACTTAGTGTGATAGGTGATATAAATACTGGCTCGATAATGGAGTTTTTTGGGGATCCTGGTACTTAAAAAAATTAATTAATACCAAGGTGGAAGCCTTGGTGCCTGTAAGAGATACAGCACAGTCAGCAATACCATCCTCCTCCTCCTTAGAGCCCACAATTTGTGTTGTCAGATTATGGATGCTGAGTGGTGTGGTATAAAATGTCATGAAATGGGCCTGACAAAGAGCTGCAAGGTCTGGGTTTTGCTACTGGGGTGGGAGGCATTGTGTGAATGAGTCAGAAACACAGTGTGGACTGGGGCAGCGTGAGCTACTGCAGAGCCAGGGATCTGATTCCCTGGGGTTAAGAGCAGGAGCATTGCAGTAGTGCTGGGTTTTCTGCAGGGAAGAGTAAAAAATTAAATATATATATAATATACACACNATAGAATAGATACACACACATATATAGAATAGATACACACACATATATAGAATAGATACACACACACATATATATAATATATATATATATGCACCTTTGTGAGTTATGGCATGGTCCTGTAACTGTCTCTCCGTGACACATTCTTTATTATGTGATAAAATGCAATGTTTTTTAAACATAATCACTCTCCTGGAGGTTTGAGGTGCTGTAATCACCTTTTTGAGCAATGGAGCCAGCAGCCTCAGAGTTACTCAAGAGCACAGTGTTATCCCCACAAGAGAGGCAGAAAGAGGGTTGTATTTTTTTAAGAGTACAATTTTGGGGTAACAAAACTCAATTTTCCATTCTTCTTGGCACTTCAGTTAGGAAGTTCTTCAGATATTTAATGGAGTGATCTTAGAGTAGAGAAAAAAATCCTGTCAAACAAAATGTTCTCACCTTGAAGTCCTGGTTAGTTCTTTATATCTAGTTCAGTGCAGCTTCTTGTCAAAGATTCACTTAAAAGCAAGAGAAAAAAACTTCAATTTTTTAACTTCTTTAAGCTTTTTTACTTTCTTTAGAAAATGTCATTTTTTTAAGAACAAGTTTCTTTTATTACTAATTTCTAATTTGGAAATCATTGAACAGGACCTGTTCACGTTTCCCAGATTTTGAGCCTTGAAAAAATGGTGAAAACTTTCAGAACAATTTTGGGAAAGCTTTTAAGTATGGGACAAGTTTTTTTGGGGAAAATGATTTGTAATAAAGCCTGCTGCATCTCTATTAATAGAGCAGGTGTAACTGGATTAAAATAACTGGCTTGAGCTCTGGGAGAAGCTGGGATTGTGCCAAGCCATAGAAGTGGTGTTAAATACTTGATGTTTTCACAATAATCTGCAGAAATGGCATTTTCTTTCATTGCAGCTGGCGATGGGGAAGATGATGGAGCAGGGACCAGTATTAATCATCACTTTCCAGGCTCAGGTTGTGCTGGTGATTAAGAACCAGAAAGGGGAGGTGGTGGAAGGTGACCCGGTAAGTGGTACTCGTGGCTGTCCGTGTTTTCCCTGGATCCCTTGAAGGCACCTCCTTAGGGATTCATCCAGGTGTGTCCAGAGCAGTGGGCACCTGCACATGCTACATTGACTGCTGCTATTTATTGCTCATGGGCTCTTGAAGTGTTATGAGCTGTTGATTGAGAATTCTTGTATGTGAGGAGAGTCTGACATCTAGAAAGGACAGTGGGAGGGATGTTTTAAATTCACAGTGAGGAGAGGAGCTGGAGTGATGACCACTGGCAGCACTTTCCCTTCCAGCTGCTGCTGTGCCTGGCCAGCACCCTCCCTGCCTGCAGTTCTCACCCATGAGCTCTGCTCCTTCCCTGCCTGCAGTTCTTATCCATGAGCTCTGCTCCTTCCCTGCCCGCAGTCACCACCCATGAGCTCTGCTCCTTCCGTGCCTGCAGTCACCACCCATGAGCTCTGCTCCTTCCGTGCCTGCAGTCACCACCCATGAGCTCTGCTCCTTCCGTGCCTGCAGTCACCACCCATGAGCTCTGCCCCTTCCCTGCCTGCAGTCACCACCCATGAGCTCTGCTCCTTTGGCACCCTGTGGAACAGGATTGAACCATCCTGCAGTGGATTAAAGCCCCATCTCACAGCTTCCCCCTACTCCTGTTCTCTTTTCCTCCCTTTTCTTTTCATAAAGGGCACTGTAAGAGCGCAGATGTTTGGCAGACAGGGTAGGAGATGGAGTTAAGTCATGTGCAGATGGGGAAAGTCACTGAGTTACAGTTTTTGGCTCCTGCCTCACTACACCAGTACAAAACAGCACCGCAAGCCTTTGCTTCCGTGCAACTCTCCCTTATCCAGTTGCATTCAGCACATGCAGCATCTCAGGCTTCTGGTGGCAACCTCTGACCCAGGGTGATTTCTGGAGCTGCTGCTGTGCTGCAAATCTGGTGCCTCTGTGGATTGTGCTGTGGTTTAGCTTTTAACACAATGTGTCAGGACTGCCTGTTCTGCTGTGAGCGATGCTGACCCGAGCCTCTCAGACAGAACCACAAAACATGTTTGTTAGCAGAGTTGGTGGCACAGCAGGCTCGAGGAGCCTGTGCCTTTTCTGGAAGAGCTTTGTTCTCAAGTGCCTCGCTATCCAGACAGCTCTGGCTTTGCCTTCTGTCTGTGCAATGCTTAAGTAACTTAATGATATATAATGGGAGACACTGTGAGAGGTCTGGAGCTGGCAGTGTCTAGCAGACTTCCATTAAAATTAATACATGCATTTAATAAATATTGGCTTTTTTGTGACTGCTCTCTTTAGTCCAGACTGTACGTTTACCAAAAAAGGGACTGATTTTAATGATGGGGCCCCATCTGGGCTGATTTACAACCTATCACATCGACTGCAGGGGAGGAACAGCTGATACAGTGATTTCTCCCATTAAATGACTGCATTCCTAGAAGATAGATATTGATGTGATAATTATTGAACAGGATATCAAAGTCCGTTTGCTGTCTGATTGCTCTGGAGCAGCAATAAATCAGGGAGATGCATTGAAATTCTCCACTGGAAACAAAACTTCAGCTTTAATCAAATGCCAGCTGCAGGCTGGCTGGTGCCTGTGGCTTGGTGTTAACTGCTGAGCTGCTCCTGCTGAGTCCTAACAAGTGACCTTTCAGGGAGAAGAGGAGCCATCGAGCAGTGCTGTGAGTTCAAAGGAATCTTAAAATTAGGTTCTGCTGTGGGTTCAAGGGAATCTTAAAATTAGGTCCTGCAGGGCAGTGGGACAGGGTGCTGTTTGTCACGGTGGATTTTGGGATTAAAGGACAAATTTTTGCCTTGCATGCATGGCTGTGATGGGAACCTGCCTTTGGGAGTCCACAGATGTTTGCTGCCCCACTCCCCGTGAATCTCTGCAGCAGCAGGTGCTGTACATTGAGGATTAAGATGTACCCTATTAATAAAAGCACCAGATCAGAAACCCGAGCATCTCTCTGCTTTGGAAACACGCAATTTTTATGTTTCATCACGTTCCCAGGAGGAAAGCCATGCTGCTTGTTCAGTACTGTGAGATCTCTGAGCTTATCTGTTCTTTATCCCTTTGGAAATTCAAGAACATCAGCTTTTCCAGATGTAGCAGAGCTTTGATGCTTAAGTGCAGGATTAATTTGCTTTTCACTGCGCAGCCTTACGAACCAGACTTTGAAAATCACGACTTGCAAAGTTCATACCAATGAAGGTTCTGCTGGCGGTGCTAAATCACCTTCCCCACCTCCCCTTGAGCTCATCCTTAGTGCTTTACACTCCAGAGAGATCTGGTAGCATTGCTGGGGTCATACAGCAACGTGCAGCCTGTGGTGGGCAGGCAGAGGTTGTGTTGCTTATCATAGAATCGTAGAATCATTCTGGTTGGAAGGGACCTCCAGGGTCATCAAGTCCAACCTTTATCCCATCATATCCCTAACCATCAGACCATCAGACCATGGCCTCAAGTGCCTCATCAACCCCTTTTTTGAACACCCCCAGGGACGGTGACTCCACCACCTCCCTGGGCAAGCCCATTCCAGTGCCCAAGCACCCTCCCAGTAAAGAACTTCTCCTCTCATCCCCTCTGACACATCCCAGACATCCTCACGACCTGAGTTTGCCACCACTTTTAGTGTTTCCAAGCAGAATTAATCTTCTGAAACACCGAGCAAGAAAGAAAACAGCTTTATGATAGGTGGTATTGCTAAAGCATTAGATTTCTAATGACTTGGGCTGGTACAGAAAGTCTCCCCCCTCGCATTTGGGTGCCTAAATTATGACCTATAAAATCCCCACGTTGGATTGAAAGTGTGGTGGTTGAGTGCATGTCTGGGAGCTGAGCCAGCAGAGTCTGATCCCTCAGTGGTCCTGCGTGATCTGAGGGCACTCCTTGCCTCTCCATGGTTAATGGTTAAATGATAACACCAAAATAACCTTTGATTTGCAGGACGAGTCCATGACACCAGGCTGGACTGGGGCTGCTGGCAGCCCTGGCTCTCAGTCAGTGTCACCTCTCTCCTGGGAGAGGCAGAGCCATTGTCACAGGCAGCTGCAGTGGCTCTTCAGGGAGTTGTTTTCATAAGGCTGTGAGTGATGGCCTCAGGATGTGCTGAGGTACAGCTTTCATCCTTGTTCACTTGCTATGAACAAAACTGCTGGCATTCTCATTGCATCAGGGATGGAAAAATTTATGGTTTTGGAGGTTTTTTTCAGTCTGTAGCCCTGTGTGGTGCCAGCAGTGTTTGCACAGCAAAGGTTTGAGTGCAGGATCAGTGTGTGTCTGTGGCCAGACTTGGTGTCATCTCATTTTCATTGATAAACGTTGGGGTTTTGAAGACCCTGTCTCTCCTGGGAGCTGGTGATGATGATTTCTGGTTAATTTGTGCTGCTCAAACTGGAGTGTGAGAGCTGGGGGTGACGCAGCTGTGGGGAGGGGATGCAGCTCAGGGGCTGATGTGGCAGAGTTGCAGCCCCAGGAGAGAGCCTGAGCTGGGCTCAAGGTTGCAGCCCAGCTGGGAATCAGAAATTTGTACTTAAAAATAAGATCAGATATTGTCAAACTGGGCAGTGTTGCCAATCAGTGTGTGTCAGCCAGCCTGTTTGGAAACCCAAATCCTGGTTTTGGAAATCAAAAGTTTCTCTGTTCCTGACTGTGATAAATTTCTGAGCACAATCAGGAGATGTTGCTGGAGTTGTCCTTGTTCAGGACCTTTGGGCTTAGAACCAGAGAGTAAAATCCCAAGAGCAGTCTCTGGAGGGATTGTGGAGCATAGAATCAATCCCAGACTGGTTTGGGTGTGAAGGGACCTCAAAGCTCACCCAGTGCCACCCCCTGCCATGGGCAGGGACACCTCCCACCACACCAGGGTGCTCCAAGCCCCATCCAACCTGGCCTTCAACACTGCCAGGGAGGGGCAGCCACAGCTTCTCTGGGCACCCTGGGTCAGGCTCTCACCACCCTCACAGCAGAGAATTTCTTCCTCAAATCCAATTTCAGTTGGAACCCGTTCCCCCTCGTCCCATCACTGCCTGCCCTTGGCACCAGTCCCTCTCCAGCTTTCCTGGAGCCCCTTCAGGCACTGGAAGGTGCTCTGAGGTCTCCCTGGAGCCTTCTCTTCTCCAGACACGTCCCCACCAGCTCTGAGCTAGGAGAGCTGTGACCATCATGCACACTAACACTGGGATCTTCCTTGCAGGACAAGGTTCTGCGGATGCTGTACGTGTGGGCACTCTGCAGAGACCAGGATGAGCTCAACCCTTACGCTGCCTGGAGGTTATTGGACATTTCCTCGTCGAGCACTGAGCAGGTTCTCTGAGAAGAAGTGCACCTGAGGGCTGTCTGAACTCACACCGACCTGCCATAGGATGGACTGTGGGGGAAGGAGGCCAGGTTGGTTCCTCTCGAGAAGAACAGGCTGTGCCCTCGTTATGCCAATGCCCCTGATGAGCTGGACAGTGATGTACCTGCCTTACGCTTTGCTGTGTAGTCTCGCACTGTAAGGGTGTATGGTGGCTTCCAACGTGAATGGTCTGAGACACAAGCAGCTGCTCTTGGCTCCTTTTTTAATTGCTGTTGCCTCCTTGGTGGCTGGAGGATGCTGGTTTGGGTCCTGTGTGCTTCCCAGTGTTTCCAGTGATGGACACGGGTGGGTGTCGGAGATGCGACAGGTCTGGTTTCCATCTCCTGTCATCTTCTGGTGGCCTCCCAGCATCCCTTAAAAGACCTTAGAGATGCTTTTAAGGCACGTTGGTCTTGGCTGACACATCTCTTGTACAAAGTGGCACCAATGAGCCTTCTGTTGCTGCAGTGTCTTGCACTTTACCAAACCAAATACAATCAGGACTTTGCACATGACTCCTTGTTGGTGTGGAGCAGAGTTGGGGTGGAGATGTTGGCATCATCAGGCAGGTTCTCGAGGCTGGTTGGGGGGTGTGGGGAATTTGCTGTCAGTGTTAATATTTATATATCCACAGCTTTGCAGGGGGAACAGGATTGTTTCTGGTGTTCTGTTCACTAAGGAGCACACAGCTGCATTTCTCTGTCAGGTTCATCTGATGGTGTGGAGAAAGGATCTAAGGGGCTACAAGAGAACAGTGGTCAGGAGTAGGGATGGGCAGAGTAGCAATGAATGAATGAAATAAAATGCAGCAGCAGGTAGAGCATCACCTCTTGCATGTGAGATGAGGAAAGAGGGTGCAGCTCACACACCTACTGGTGATGTGTGTTATGGGATGGCTCCTCACCCTGTGCACTGGTGCTGCAGGGGGGTGGCCCATGTGGCCCCAGGTGGTTGGGTGAGCTGCTGCCACACCACACTGAAATGGGCTCTTGATGCTGGGAGGCTCAGTCTGGGAGCTGTCATGGGGTCGATTCGTCAGCTGCCTCCTTTTAATGGAAAGTGAAGCTGGTGGGGGTGGATGGTGGGACAGGAAATCAAAGCTTGATCTGCTGCTGTGTCCTGCCTGCACAGAGCAGGGTGATGTGGGACAGCACTGCCTTGACATTATGATTAAAGAGAGTAATTGCCAGTTCTTCTTTCTCTTGTGAGTGTCCAGAGCAGTTCCTTTGAAGGTTAATGGCATTATCTCACAGCCCTGGGGTGAGACCTTTAACCCCAGCAGCTTTTCTGCAGCAAGCAGTGATGAGTGCTGCAAACTCAACAGCAGAGCCTGCCCTGTCCCCTCGGTGGTCACAGGATCACAGCGTGGAGTGGGGGTTGGAAGGGACCTCTGGGATCATCCAGTCCAACTCCCCAGCTCTTGAGGTAATTCATTATCTTGGGGTTTTATTTTTTTTCAAAGTAATTACAAGCAGCATCTCCTGGGAGGTGCAGAGAGGTTGGGTAGGAAGGGGGTGCTCAGCCCTCACGGAGCAGGGGGAGGATTTTAAATTATTTTTAAATACTTCTCCCGAGCGAGCAGATTTACAGTGGGCTGTGAGTATTTTGCAGCTCTGAGTTACAGCAGCACCACACAGGCCTGGGCTTGCTGGCAGCCACCGCAGCAGCGCTGCTGTAAAGGCGTCGGGGTGTGGAGAGCTCTTGGTGGGGCTCATAAACCTCTCTAAAAAAGGGTCAGGAGTCGAATTGGTACAGGGAGAGCACCCAGCATGGGGAGATCTGCACCCATGGGCTGCATCTTGGGGCTCAGCATCTCCAGCCTGGCCCACTGAAGATTAAATATAACATTAAAGTAAAAATAATCATAGAATCATAGAATCATTAGGGTTGGAAGGGACCTCCAGGGTCATCAAGTCCAACCTTTATCCCATCATATTCCTGACCATTAGACCATGGCCTCACTCATAATCATGGACTCACTTGAGTTGGAAGGGACCTTAAAGGTCATCTAGTCCAACCCCCCTGCCATGGGTGGGGACATCCCCCACTCAACCAGGTTGCTCAGGACCCCATCATCATCATCATCATCATCATCATCATCATCATCATCATAATAAATAACTACTGTTCTGGTCCCAGTGTGAAGGGCTGGGGATGGAGGTCTTGGGGCTGGGACTGAGATGGAGCCAAGTGAGTGGTGACCTCCTCTGAGCAGCCAGGGGTGGTTTTGGAGCTGCCAAAGGATGGATGTGGGACCTGGAACTGGTTAATCTTGTTGTGCTGTACCTGCCCGATGCCTTACAAGCCTCACCCTTTGAATGAAGTTGCTGGTGCTGCAGTGCCTCTGCTCTTTCTATTCTCTCCTATGACAACCAATGCAAAGCCAAAAATGTCACACAGGTCAGTGTCACCGTCCCTGGACATCATCATCATCCACACATGGGCTGTGCGTGGCATCGGGGTGCAGGGGCTGAGCCAGGGAGGAATGGGCACTGCAGAAATGTGACTGCTAAAGGGGTGGAAATACCTGGGAAGCATCACCTCTTCCTGCTGGGGGGCTGGAGGTAGCCTGAGCAGAAGGCTGGGACCCTCAGCGATGGGGACATCCCTGTCATTGCCTTGAAGCATCGAAGGTCCCTCTGCTCATGTGGGTCATGGTGACATCCAGGTATGTGCTCCTGATCCCGCAGTGATCTCCTGCCCATGGGACAAAGCCTTCCTTGACCACAGGGATGGCGTTTGCCTTCTGATATTTCCCTTCACCTTCTGCATGGAGATGTTTTGAAAACTTCCTCTGCTTGATGAAGACGTTGGAGATCATCGCGACACCACCGACAACCTCCAAGTCAATACCTGCCTTACCCACTTGAATAATTTCACCACCACATTGATTCTGTATATTGAAAAAAAAAGAGATTTATGTCTTTTCAGGATCACCTCCTGCAGAGAAGCTGTCGTTGCTGCTGGTTCTCACAACCAGACTCTTCCCTCGGCCCCAAATTCCTTCCATTTCGCAGGGCTCCTTCCCCCACGGCGCGTGCAGAGCTTTGGATAATTGCTATTTTCCTTGGCTGGGCTCTGCAAACACATTTAATCATTCACGGTGGTATCTTTTGCCAAGCCATGTGTGTTTGTGAAGCCTGCTTTAATTCTGCTTTAAATATTAAATCCCGTTTGTTGTGCAGCCTCTCGCCGGGCTCCGTTGATGTGCAGCTCACTTGGCTCTGGTGGAGCTGGAGGTGGCTGAACCAAACGTGTCCAAGGCTGCTGCTGGAGATGTGTTCAAACCTTGGTGGGGAAGTGATGGTGACAGAGTCCTGGGAGAGCTCTTCCATAGACTCACAGACTGGTTTGGGTGGGAAGGGACCTCAAAGCTCACCCAGTGCCACCCCCTGGCATGGGCAGGGACACCTCCCACCACACCAGGCTGCTCTAAGCCCCATCCAACCTGGCCTTCAACACTGCCAGGCAGGGGCAGCCACAGCTTCTCTGGGCAGCCCGGGCCAGGCTCTCACCACCCTCACCTAGTGAGTGGTGAACCCCTTGTGCCAGCACATGAGACAGCCCTGGTGTTGGGTGCTGGTGGCTGTGGGTGCTTTTCAACTCACCTCTCTGGGGAAAGCACCCCAGACACGGGTTGATGAGGCACTTGAGGCCATGGTCTAATGGTCTCCTGGTGCTCAGGTCTGGTGGTGATGGATTTCCAGCACTTGTCCATCCTGCAGCCAATGCAATGCTGCTGGGAGATGGCACAGTTGGCCACCAGCTCCTCGGACTGTTCCTCTGGCTCTCCTTGTGCATCACCTGAAACTGATCCCATCATATTCCTAATCATGATCTAATGGTCTAATGGTTAGGAATATGATGGGATAAAAGTTGGACTTGATGACCTTGGAGGTCCCTTCCAACCATAATGATTCTGTGATTCTATGACACAGGTTGTCCCCACTGGAAAGCCCGTGAGGAGCTGATCCTTGTCACCAGGGGTGTCACATTCCCAGGTGACCACAGCCAGAGCGTCCCTAGGGCTCTGCAGGGCTTCCTGAGATGGACCACCCTGGTGTGGGACGGTGCTTGCAGGTGTCCTCAGCTCCCTGGAGCAGTGGTGGTGGTGGGATGCTGGAGCTGGTTTTTGTGGTCTTGGCTGTGGTCAGGAGGAAGCATTGGAGTTTGCTTTAAACAGACACCTGAGCCCAGGGGGATTCTGCTCGCACAAATTTGCATTTCATTAATAATGAATGAAGGAGAATTGCCTGTAATTAGGGCCTGGACCCTGCCAAAGTGGAGGGGGTTGGGACCAAGCCAATTAACGGAGGCGAGTTCAGTGTTTAATGACCTTGGGGAGCTGCAGGGCAGGAGACAGAGCTGGGGGGGGGCACAGCAATTACCTGAGGTGCCCAATTGCAAACTCCTGCTCCCTGTCCCTGAGTGGGGACACGGGGTCTGTCACAGCATCATCCCTCAGTGGGGGGCTGCAGGGTGGCCCCTATGGCCCCTCCACCACACATTAATTAATTGAATCATTCATTCATTCATTCATTCATTCATTCATTTTTTCTCCCCAGATTTGCCAAAACTCCCAAAAGACAGTTTTCAGGAATTTATTCTTCATTATTTTCAGGAGATTAACTGATTTCTGTGGGCAGAGGCTCTATTTAGAGATCATAAAGAAGCAACAAATAAAAATGTGTCATTACCCCTATTCGGAATTGGCTTTTCATGTCCAGCTTGGATGGAAATGGCAACGTTTGTTACAGACAGAAAATGTCAAGATTTTGAGGGAAAACCCCCCAGTTGCAGCCTTCTTCCACTCTGGATGGCTTTGGAGAAGATGCAAGCTTCAGGATGCAAACTTCCTGAAGAAATGAGTTCAATATTTTCTCCTATACACGGAAAAATCACTTCCAAATTGGTTACCCAGGAGCCATTCCCATGGGATTCTGCTCTTCAGCCCTGAGTTGGGAGGTTGTGCTGTGAATATTCAGGACTGAGCCAGTTCCTCTGGCTCTTGGCACTCCGTGATTGTTGTTATAAATCAATCTCCCATTTGCTGAAAGCAGTGGGTGGTGCTGGATCGGGAGCACCCATGGTGGATCTGGATGTGCTCACTGGATGCCCCCTCACACCTCTGGACCAGGGCAGGGATGCTCCTGCACCGTGGGATGCGTGTGAACACCTTGGATTAAATTTTGCTCATCAGAAATTTAGAAATCCTAAATAAAACCCCTGGTGTGAGTGTGGTGACTTGGTCCTCACCCTCCCTGGGTGCTCAGGTCTGGTGGTGATGGATTTCCAGCACTTGTCCATCCTGCAGCCAATGCAATGCTGCTGGGAGATGGCACAGTTGGCCACCAGCTCCTCGGACTGTTCCTCTGGCTCTCCTTGTGCATCACCTGAAACTGATCCCATCGTATTCCTAACCATGATCTAATGGTCTAATGGTTAGGAATATGATTAGATAAAGGTTGGACTTGATGACCCTGGAGGTCCCTTCCAACCATAATGATTCTATGATTCTACTGGGAATACTGGGGACACTGGGATACATGGTCTGATGGTCTAATGGTCAGGAATATGATGGGATAAAGGTTGGACTTGATGACCCTGGAGGTCCCTTCCAACCATAATGATTCTATGATTCTATGAAAAATAATTCCCTTGGTCACCTCCAGGCTCTCATCTTTCCTCATTCCTCTTTGCTGGATGATTCTCAGCCCTGTGGTGGCTCCTGTGCTGTGAGTTCACACCAGCATGGTCATGATTCACTGTAATGGCCCCTAAATACTCATTCACACCAGTTAAGTGACCATGACTGCAATAAACATCCTCTGTGCTGCTTCTGCCCTGGCTTGCTGCACACCCAGCCCTGCCTCGGGTGTGCTCCCACCACCCTGCCATGGGCTGGCTGCAGTGGAAAGGGGTTGTCCTGGGCTGAGCCTCTTCCCCACTGGGCTGGGTGGGATAGTGGGGGTGGTGGGACAGCAGGGTGCTCATTGGGATGGGAGCTCCTCAGCTTGTCCTGCACCAACAATGTCAGGCCAAGTCTACCTGCAATGGTCCTTCTGTGGGCTGTGCCAGGTGTCTCTAAGCTCATTGCTGGGACTCTGCTTAGCTCCACCACCCCTAGAACCCATCATGTGATTCTGGAAGCCGCCTGCCTCGTTAATTTAATGAGCCTCTGGCTTAGCGCGTGGCGAATCCTGACATCGATACAATAAAACGTGTCCAAGTGGGACTGCTCCTCAATTACAATCCATTAGTGAGCTCTGAGCCACCGGGGTGCCTGACCACGATCAATGCTCTGGGTTGGGGGAAAAGCAATTTGAATCCTTCACAGAATCCCAGAATCACGGAGTCACAGAACCCTAGGGGTTGGAAGGGACCTCGAGAGATCATCCAGTCCAACCCCCCTGCCAGAGCAGGGTCACCTAGAGTCCATCACACCTATATCCCCACATCCCTGTGTCCCCATGTCCCTGTGTCCCCACGTCCCCATGTCTGTGTGTCCCTATGTCCATATATCCCCATATCCCTGTGTCCATATATCCCCATATCCCTGTGTCCATATATCCCAGAATCCCAGAATCCTAGGGGTTGGAAGGGACCTCGAGAGATCATCCAGTCCAACCCCTCTGCCAGAGCAGGGTCACCTAGAATCCATCATACATATATCCCTGTGTCCCCATGTCCCTGTGTCCCCACGTCCCCATGTCTGTGTGTCCCTATGTCCATATATCCCCATATTCCAGAACCACAGAACCCTAGGGGTTGGAAGAGACCTCGAAAAGGTTGTTATCTCCAGGCACTTTGGGCTTTGCCCCTCTGCTCCTGTTGTGTTTGAGTTCAGGCAGTGCATTTGCAGACCAAACACTTCTCACTGAAGATCTTGCTCAGCCATTTCCAAGGTTTATGCCTGGTTTGGACAACACGTGAGGATCAGCACAGCTCTTGAACATGTCCCCAGTGACTCCCTCGGGCACTTTTATCCTCTGTTCCTCCACCAAATGGCAGATCTCAGGGACACAGCCCATGCAGCCAGATGAAATGGTCCTCCTGGGGCTTTCTGGCACAGGGCTGCTTCTTTCCAGACTTTAGCATACAAAGTGCTTTGCTGCCAAACTACAGCCGTGCCAAGACCGATGCATCAACCTCGTTTAAGAACAGTTCATTAGAGGTGGAAGTGTTTTTTGAATGAGGTGGATTTCATGGCAGGGATGTACCTGCCTGGCCCAGGTACAGCTCCATGGAACAGAAGTGCTCTGGGCTATTTCTCAAGATGCTCACCTCATCAGCCAAAGCCTCAGAGATGGTTCATTTTTTGCAGTGAATGACTCCAGAATGATTCTTCTCCTTTATTAGATCAGCCCAAAGTGCTGGGAGTTCTCCCTGGGTGCTACTGAAGAGACCAGTGGGAGGTTCAGCCAAGCTCAATGGAGGGGTGAGCTATGGAGAAACACGTGGATTCTTCTGACTGTGACTGTACCCCCACACTGAAAAATACAAAATAAGAAAAAGTTTCTCAAGGGCAAATGAATTAAAAGAACTTCCCCCTGCCAGAAAGCACCGAGAGGGAACACTGCTCTGAAAGGTTCCTTCTGGAATGAAACATCAGCATGGGGTGGAACCAATTGAGGTGGGACAGTGTCTGACATAGAGTCCCAGACTGGTTTGGGTGGGAAGGGACCTCAAAGCTCATCCAGTGTCACCCCCTGCCATGGGCAGGGACACCTCCCACCACACCAGGGTGCTCCAAGCCCCATCCAACCTGGCCTTCAACACTGCCAGGCAGGGGCAGCCACAGCTTCTCTGGGCACCCTGGGCCAGGCTCTCACCACCCTCACACCAAACAATTTCTCCCTCCCATCCCATCTCCATCTCCCCTCTGGCACTTGGAACCCGTTCCCCCTCGTCCCATCACTCCCTGCCCTTGGCACCAGTCCCTCTCCAGCTTTCCTGGAGCCCCTTCAGGCACTGGAAGGTGCTCTAAGGTCTCCCTGGAGCCTTCTCCAGGCTGAACACCCCCAACTCTCTCAGCCTGTCCCCAGAGCAGAGCTGCTCCAGCCCTGGGATCATCTCTGTGGCCTCCTCTGGCCTCATTCCAACAGCTCCATGTCTTTGGCTGAGCTCTGTGAGCACGGGGAGATGGTTCCTGGTGCACAAGGGGGGTTGGAGATGCACGTGTTCAACGTGAGGGCTCTTAAATTGCAGCATCACCGCTGGGACTCCGGCGTGGCCTCAGCAGAGAGCCTCTAGCACAGCCCAGACATGGAACATCATTAGAAAAATAGCCACACTCCCATTGTCAGCTCTGAATTATGATCTGGGCAGCAGCTGCAGATGCCATCAGCAAATTTACTTTCCAGAGGGAAAGTGCTCAGGGCTTCCAAGCAGCACATCCACGGTGAAGCGTCTCGAGGCAGATGCCCAAAATCAAAAGCATCCAGAGACAGCGTGTCTGATCTGGAGCAGGTCAGAGCATGTGGCTGAACACGCTGCAGCCAGGATCTGTGTCAGCAATGAGACACCAAAAGCTTGCAGACACCTTTGGGAAAGCTCTCAAGGATACCCCGGGAGCAGGGAGTGGAGCTGGAAGAGACTTGGGAATCCCACGGAGAGGCAGGATCCAGCACATCTGCCTTACCCTTCCAAAGCCATCACATTTTCATGTCATTTTTGTACTGCTGGTTTTCAAAGCAACCTTTACTAGGGGAACCACTCCAGGCTGATAGAGGAATGCACTGGTTTTGTTTCATCCTGGATCTGAAGCTTGTATTTCCCGGGAATGCTTTCATCGGAGGTGTTTTCTGAGACAGCTTTCATTCATTCTCACCCTGCTGCTGCAATACTCCTGATTGGTAACTGGAGCTGTTTGATGGGATTTACATCTATTTTGAAAGAGAAAAAGAACCACATCCTAAAATATCCCCATTTTTACAATGCAAATGAAGCAGAAACTTAATGAAACCATTTTCTTGAAATACACTGAAAATACCCAACGGTTTGGAAAGAACCCTTTCTCCCAGAAACATTCACTTTTGGCTATGAGACCCAAACCTCCTGAAAGAGGATTAATTGTGACGAGGTCTGGAGATGCACAAGAACCACCCGGGCAGGAGTGGTTCAGCACCACAATTGCCCTGGCAACACGTGTCCAGGGGCTGCGGCAGCGGGCGCTGCTCGTGTCCCCCTGCCTGGGGGACACACTCTCCATGGGTAGGATGATTTCTTCTCCTGGTGTTTATTTTGATCCCCCTGGGTTGGCACCGAGCAGCCAAACCCTGCCCCGATGGAGGATGAGCTCCCGTGGTCTCTGTTGACACCATCACGTCTGATTTCCCCGGTAACGCTTTGCATCCTCTGACACGAGCTCCCGTTGCCATGGAGATGCAGAAGCGATGCACAGCAACACTTCTCCGTGGGGGGGTTTTTTTTGGAGGGGTTTTTTTTTTGCTGTCATCCTCCTCGGGTTTGCGATGAGTCGAGACGTTCCCAGAGCTGAAAATTTTGCGCCAATACAAAAGGTGAATTTTTCTGTGCCATTTGGGGGAAGCACCCTACAAAACTTCTCTTCACCCTGAGCATCCCACCACGAAGCAAAGGTCTCCAGCTCACCAGTGGGCACCTCTTCCCAACTTGGAGAAGGCTCCAGGGAGACCTCAGAGCACCTTCCAGTGCCTGAAGGGGCTCCAGGAAAGCTGGAGAGGGACTGGTGCCAAGGGCAGGGAGTGATGGGACGAGGGGGAACGGGTTCCAAGTGCCAGAGGGGAGATGGAGATGGGATGGGAGGGAGAAATTGTTTGGTGTGAGGGTGGTGAGAGCCTGGCCCAGGGTGCCCAGAGAAGCTGTGGCTGCCCCTGCCTGGCAGTGTTGAAGGCCAGGTTGGATGGGGCTTGGAGCACCCTGGTGTGGTGGGAGGTGTCCCTGCCCATGGCAGGGGGTGGCACTGGGTGAGCTTTAAGGTCCCTTCACACCCAAACCACTCTATGATTCTTTAAGTCTATAACGAACTTCTGACCCAGGTTCTGCTTGGGCACACGCAACCTGGCAGCTTCTCTCTGGAGGAGCCTGTCCTGACAGGGCAGGAGGAAAGGGAGGATGGGGGAATATGTGTGGTGGGGGCTCAGCTGTGCTGCAGGTGGGGTTTCAGGAGCTGCAGTCGGGTGTCTGCTGTGATTCGAGGGGAAAACAGCACCAGTGTGTCCCAGGGGTTGTGCCTGCAAGAGCCAGCTCTGCACCCAGTCATTCCCCTAAGAGCTTGGGAGGCTTTTCCAGGGCTTTTCATGGTCCTTCCAGTGGTGGGGACAGAGGTTAAGGCTCCCCAGATGGCAGCAGGAATGGTTTCTCTTGGATACCAAAGTGTGCTCGCTGGGAAAAGCCAGCAGGAACCTGCAGGAGGTGGGAGCTTTGTAGCAGCTGTGACTCATCCTGGCCTTGGCAGTGGGGACAGATCTCAAACGGCTCCAGAGCTCACAGGGAGCAGGTGCCAGCCCCCGAGGACACCTGGGAGAGCAGCCACACTGCTCAGGCAGGGCCCTCCCTTTGCTGTCTGTCATTATTGTCTCATCCCTGCACCTCCTCCCGAAGGCTGTGCAGCCCCTGCAATGCCTGGGAGATGCAGGAGGAGCAGGGGATGGCTTGGTCTGAAGACCTGGTGGTCACTCCTGCCTGTGGTTTCAGTGCCAGCCCCAGCCCCCAGCCCAGCCTGGCGTGGTAACTCCTTTGCAGCATGGCTGGATCTTCTTGCCCTGCGTGGCACAGACTCAGCTGTGCTCCTCTGAGATCCCCTGGTTTCAAAGCAGACCCTGGGGCTGCATCTCCACCCTCTGCACCACGGCAGGGCAGAGCGAGGACCTGGTTCTTTGGCCACCCCTCAAAGCCACGGGGGGGTTAGGGATGAAGATGTTGCTGCTCCATCCTCCAAAAACCAAACATTCCCTCTGTGCTGAGTGTCCAGAGCATCCTTCAGTGAGCACCCAGGAGCCATCCTGGGCAAGGGACAGACTCTGGGGAGCTGTGGTGTGAGCGCACATCCCCTGGGAGCTGCTGCTTGATGGAGGAGAAGCAGAGAGGAGGTGACTCCTCTGTGACAGTCCCCTGTCCATGTGGCTGTGGCTTCAGCCAGGTGCCGGGCTGGGAGGTTTGGTCCCAATCCATCCGTGCGTGTCCCGTGGTTCCCCTGGGTGGGGCTGGCCAGAGCAGGGGTGACAGCCCCCAGGTCCAGCACACGGGGTGTGTGTGTCATCTGCAAAGAGCTTAGGGAAGAGGGACTTTGTGGGAAGTCCTCTGGGCTAACAGCAGGAGCATCCTGAAGAGCACAGCTCAGTGCCACAGGGACAACACCTGCGGTCCCCAGAGCCAGCATCCCCTGGGACAGGAGCATCATCCCTGGCTGTCACTGTCACCCTGTGGCTGTGGGTCCCACTGTGGGAATGTCAGAGGAAACACGAGTGTGTGGGACACAGGTCCACAAGCAGGGACTGAGCAGCAGCAGAAGCTGTGCTGGCCCCATCCTGTCCCCGAGCAGCAGCCACAGCTTTGAACATCCCTGTGACACATTTCCTGCTCCATGTATCTGTCCTGCACCAGTGCAGAGCACAAAAATCCGAGTGACACATTCCAGCCTGAGAAGATGCCGGGACAGGAGCGTTCACGGGAGGCTCTAGAGCTCAAAAGGCTGAAACAGAGAAGAGGGGAGCGTGGTCACCATCTCTGGGCTCTGCTGCTGGGCTCATGCAGGAAGCCAGTGCTGATGCACTGCTCAGGAGAGAGGAGGGATGGACCCAGCCAGGGATGGATCCAGCCAGGAATGGCTGTGGTGCAGCTCCAGCAGGGATGGATCCATCAGGGAATGGCTGTGGTGCAGCTCCAGCAGGGATGGATCCAGCTGGGAATGGCTGTGGTACAGCTCCAGCAGGGATGGATCCAGCTGGGAATGGCTGTGGTGCAGCTCCAGCAGGGATGGATCCAGCTGGGAATGGCTGTGGTACAGCACCAGCAGGGATGGATCCAGCCAGGGATGGATCCATCAGGGAATGGCTGTGGTGCAGCTCCAGCAGGGATGGATCCATCAGGGAATGGCTGTGGTACAGCACCAGCAGGGATGGATCCAGCCAGGGATGGATCCATAAGGGAATG
>VZRW01006831.1:0-90435 GCA_013398125.1 Aegotheles bennettii | reverse complement strand
CAGCCCCTGCGCCGCCTCTCCGAGTCGCCCGTGTTCGACGCGCCGCCCAGCCCCCCGGACTCCCTCTCCGACCGGGAGAGCTACCTGAGCGGCTCCCTCAGCTCCGGCTCCCTCAGCGGCTCCGAGTCGCCCAGCCTGGACTCGGGCCGCCGCCTGCCCATCTTCAGCCGCCTCTCCATCTCTGACGACTAGGGCGGCCGGCGCCCGCCCCGCCGCTGCCCCGCACCACGTAAGTGAGCGAGCGAAGCAAGCGAATCCTCCCTTCTTCCCCTTTTTTTATATATCTATCTATATATACACCGAGAGCTGAACAAAACAAAAACACAAAAAAAAGCATTTTGCAAAAGGGCAAATGACACAAACTGAACAAACTTATTTTTATAGAGAGACCTTGGAAGAAGGGGATTTTTGTTTCGGGGGGTTTTTTGTTGTTGTTCTTGGAGACAAGTTATGATATGCACCAGCAGCAGCCATTCCATCTGTGTTCACAAAAAAAGAGAAAGAAAAAGCATTAGAAAAGACACCACCAGAAAGCAACAAACAATCCGGGGAGCACGAGTCCTGCCTGTCCAGCTCCTCCAAACCTGCAGGCACACATGAAAAAAGTTACAAACTAGTTCTGTCTTTCAATCCAGTTCAAATAAAAACACAGAACGTACTAAACCTATAAGCTTTTAAAAGAAAAAAAAAGGAAAATCCAACATCCTGCCAAGAATATGCCTTGATAACAACCTTCTTTTTTTATATATCTATATTATATTATTATAACAAATGCTAAAACCTTCATTCCAAAGTTTAATATTGGTTCCATTGCCACCACTTAGTGGATGTTTGGCTTAGAACAATTTTTTTTGTTGTTGCTTTATTTGGAAGCACTCAACTGAGTTTAGTTTGTAATTGTTGGAGAATAACTGCTGATTTTTTTTAATTTTTTTTAGCTGTTTGAGTTGATTGCATGAATGAGTCACTGCACACAACTCAATATGAAACTATTTAACTTATTTATTATCTTGTGAAAAGTATACATTGGTAATTTGTTCATACTGTATTTATCGGGTATGATGAAAAGCAATAGATATATATTCTTTTATTATGTTTAAATTATGATTGCCATTATTAATCGGCGAAATGTGGAGTGTGTTCTTTTCACAGTAATATATGCCTTTTTGTAACTTCACTTGGTTATTTTATTGTAAATGAGTAAAATTCTTAATTTAAGAGATTGTATGTAATATTTATTTCATTAATTTCTTTCCTTGTTTACGTAAATCTGAAAGATTGCATGGTTTCTTTATAGAAATTGGTCTCGATGCTGTGGAAGTAGTTTGAGGAATTTCTATGGGTTTTTTAGAATGTAAATGGTTGTAGCCCGTCCGAGTTGAAAAACAAAACAAATGAGAAGAAAAAAACACAATAAAAACACAATGAAAACCAACAACAACAAAAAGACTGACTTAGCAATCAGACTTCAAAGTGGCAAATCTAATTCAGACTTGTTTAAAGTAACCAAAAAGTATTTTTGTTGCCTAACTCCACCAATCACACTGTGATATAGTCTCAAAGTATGTAGCAATAATTGGGGGTCCCAGTATTATGACTCGCAGTGCCTTCTTGAGGGTCCATGCTTGCCTTAAATATCTCTCAACCAAATAAGTATTTTTTTAATGCTTGAGATAATTTGAATGTAGGGATGGGTTTTAACTACAGCAAAATTTCACCACTCTTTATTTTGTAAGAATGGAGGCCATCTTTGGATCTGAAACTTTATACAGTACATGAACATATCTTGTTTAATTAAATTCCAAAACTTGTAATTTTTATTTTTCCTTATCTAGAAAGTCGGGAGTTTTCCAAAACTTTCCTGGACGGTGGATGAATGAGCAGTAGCTTAGTTTTGTTTGTACATAGGTACAGATTGAGCACTATGTACTCTTTTGGACTACTTTAACAGAAGTATGTTTTGAATGTAACTAAAGGATAAGTCAACTTGAGTTGTAATATATTTTTCGGGAGTCAGTTCACTACAAATTGTGTGAGACTGTAAACTTTGTACTGTAAATGTTTTGTAGTTCTCCCAATAAAATTTTTTTGAAAAAAAAAAAAAGAAAAAAGTAACCCTTTACACTGTTAAAGCCCTGTCTGCCAGGCACTGAGTATTTCTTGCTAAACACCACCACCCTCCCCAATCCCAAATATGTCTAGCTACAGATTAACCAGTTTGTACCGCAGTCCCATTTCACTCCTGCAGCAATCACTGGTCGGCAGCCAAAGCTAATAAATGCTTCCAGAAGGTTCGGGAGTGTTAGTGGTGTGCTGTAGCCAACTGCTTTTTTTAAATTATTATATCTTTTAAAAAACTAAACAAAACAACGGAGGGTAAAGGATCAAACCTTTGCTGCTTCTAGCTTAAAACGCTGGAGTGGAAAAATCTAGTAATGGCATTTATCAATCGCATGGCTTACAGGGATGTATGAGCGTGCCATTAGGCTTCCCAGCTGGTTTGGGGTAAGGAGGAAATGGCAGTTTGGGTAATAAAAAGGCATAATTAAAGTTTACCCTTTGTCCCAAAAGCTTTGTTCCTCTGCATTTGCAGGAATGCAGACTTCTGCCTCAATGCTCCCATCACCCAGCCGAGGGCATATCGGTGTTAATCGGGCTAGCATTAAATGTGTTAATCAGTTTTCAGGGCTTGGGTTTCAAACAAATTGCCTTTCTGAGGGTATATTTATGTAACAAAATACTTGGCGGCCTGGGGACTCTGTGTTCATTAATACTGAAGGAATTTTAGCTGGTAATGCCACGGTTCGGTCCCTTACTCCAGTCTGTCCCTTAAACTTCTAAGTCACCGTTTCTATCGGCTTTTATTTGTTCTTTTGTCATACTAATAATAAATGTTGTTAACGTTATGGCATCTGTGTGCTGCCTGGACTGCCACAGTACTTTCTATAAATACGAGGTAGAATGTAATGCCGGTGCCATATGTTTGTGTAACAAACCTTGGACTGACTCTCAGTTTAAAATTAAAACAAACGTAAGCAATGTATGACAACACGGTCCAGCTACAGCAATCATCCTTGTGGATTGGTTTGATGTTTTGGCTCAGAACTGCTCCCTTCGATTCCCAAACTAATTTCTGAAGAAACCTCTCTGGCGCTGCCTTCACAGTAGCAGCGAGCACAGCTGGGTCCTTCCCCGGCCACCCCTGGTACTGGGTATGCCATGGCTGCAAGGAGGAGGAGGGGTTCACCGGTGTGTTGCAGGAACAGAGAGTACCTGTTGGTTTGACCGATGTGTAAGGTGATGTCTTCACTCACCTGGGGTTTTGAAATTAATTGTCAAACTAAAGCTGTGTTAATTAGGAGTGCATGTCTTAGTTTCAGATTTTCTTTCTTCCCTAGGAACGTTTTTCGGTTCTCTCCCTTGCCCACCTCTTCCCCCGAGCCTGCCTTGTTCCTGCCACAGTAGATAAGGGCCTTATTTATTGCTATATTTCACTTATCTAGGGCAGCTGTACTCCATCAGCACAGGACTGTCATCTTCCCTGCGGTTTTCTGTTGCTTGAACAGGATCTGGGTGAGGGTGCCGGGGTTGGCTTTGGGGTCTCCTGGCTGGAAGAAGAGCTCTGGAAGCTTTACAGCAGCTGCCCCATGTGAAGCACAACTGCAGTTTGTGTGTTGAAAAGGCTGCCAGGACGGGATGGGTGACGGCCCACGGGTGTCTCCCTGTGGGCCTTAGTGGTGTGCCAGTACGTGGGGAGAGTGTGGCCTGAGCCACCCACCGCCCTGCTCCGGGTGAGCGATGCTCTGAGGCCACCCGTCCTGCGCCCCGTTCGGTTTGTGTCTGCAAAACGTGCGCTGCAAAACAATCTGTGGCAGCGTTATGTGCTGCTGGTCAGATAACCAGAAGTCCTTGAACTGGGAAGATAAGTGTCCGTTTCTTGTGCTGAACAATCAAGTGTTAACCTTTAAACTGGTGACTTACGTTGTTGATTTAAGCAAATGTTCTCTTGCTTTCATTTGAAAATTCAGCAGAGCATGTAAAGCTGGTCAGGCCATTCGGAAATTCCTGGTGCCTTGCAATAAATGGATAAACTCTGCATAAAAATAAACTCTTTTTCTTCAAGAGCTTTGGATTGAGGAGGAACTCTTAGGTCTCTGCTATTGCCCATTAGAGGTGTGATATTTCTTTTGATAGTTCGGGCACTTAAGGTGACTTTGAGGAGCTGGAAAATGGGGGGTTTACTAATCATTGGTTAGGACTGAGTCTTGCATGCTTACTTCAGTTGATAATCTGAAAGAAAGTGCAGCGAAGATTTAAATCTGTAAAATAGGTGTAATGTTATGGATCTTGAAATAGGAATTAACAGGCCTTGGTATGATGATCAGGGGGTTTTCAAATGTATCATATCAGCAGTTTGGACTTTTTACTCCGTAGTCCTCTCAGGTTCTTGGAGGCTTTTTCTTTGTTTGGGTTTTCTCAGTTTGCCTTCTTCAGGTGGGGCGGGTGTGCTGTAACTCCAGTGCTTCCTCTGGGCTTTGGGGTTTGCTGCCTGACTCAAGGTAATACAAAAATCAAACCCGGTTCAGCACACAGCTGAACAGATTGCACATCACCAAAAATACTCCCAGCAGTGTGCCACGAAGCACAGGAATGCTGCTCTTCACTTAACACATCATGGTAAAGCATGAATGGATTTTGCTGCACCCCCGGGTTCAGCCCCCGTTCAAGCATAGAAGCTGAAATTGTGGCAGAGTCTGGGTCACTTGTGGAAGAGGGCACATTGCCACCAGAGGAGCTGGTAGGCTGTAGGCTCCTCTCTGCTGTACACAGCAAACCAATACCTCAGTGGTTAAATACACAAGCAGGGGATGAGCCTTTTTCCAGAATATCACTTCAATGTCCAATGCAACTTTTACATTACTTAAGAAAAGAAATTATTGCCCTCCTCCCATTTTCTGCCCCCATCTCATCCCATCATTAGGCATGCAGTTTGGATTATTTTTTTAAAAAAAAGGGTGCGTCTGACAACCTCATTTCCAAGGAAGGCCCAAGATTTCATTTTTGTTTATGATCGAGATGTACTTTTATTTTTTCATTTTGCTAGTATAGAATTAAAGCTAAGGGACTTGTACTATATATTTTTAATTGCATGGTCTGCCTTTTCTTGCTGACCTTGAGCGTGGATCTTACTTGACAGAGCTTCAGGCCATGATGCCCTGTCATTGATAAGACAGGACATTTCAGGTTTTGCCTGCTGAGCCTACTGACCTTGGCAGCACATGAGCTCTGGAACTTTCTGACCCTTCAGCTCAAACTCAATTCCCCAGCTGTTCAAGGCGAAGGTGCTTGGCTTTCCAATTTGTTGCATCTGAAGTACAGTTATGTTGTCCCTTCTGCCAACCCTGCAGCTGGTTGGTACCTGCCCAGAGAGGGGTGGGGAATATCCTGAATGACCACAGCCAGACCTGTGAGTGCTGGGTTGGGATGAAAATGATACATTCAAGGTGATGTAGCAGGTTGCCTCCACCAGAAGAGAGCAGTTTCTCTGCTCTGCTCCCCCCCAGCCCTATCTGATCCTCTCCCTGAGCCGGTTTGCATCCCTGACCCCGCAGAGCACCCTGGCACCCCGCTCGCCGCTTGCACCACGTGGCCAGGAGTGGACATGTGGTCCACTGCCACCAAAAGGTCCACTTGCTTCCCTGTCAGCTCTGACACTCGTCACATCTGCCCAGGGGTTGGTGCATTTTATTAACCAGGCAGGAAGGAAAAAATGCTGGTTTCTGTTGGGACAGAGTTGAAGCGGGTCAGTGAGGAGTCTGGTGAGTTTCAGAGCTGGTGCAAGGGAGGAGGAGGAGGTAGAGCCCTGCATCCCAGAGAGGAGGCTGGAGTGATGGGATGGAGGACAAGGGATCTCACTGCCAAGCTGCTAGATTGGCTTATCCTGCCTGTGTGGGTTTTGCTGGGCTTGAATCATAGAATCATCATAGAATCACTCTGGTTGGAAAAGACCTTCAAGATCAATGAGCCCAACCATCAGCCCAGGACTGCCAAGTCCACCACTAAACCATGTCCCCAAGGGCCACATCCAAACGTTTTTTGAATATCTCCAGGGACGGTGTCTCTGCCACTTCCCTAGGCAGGAACTCTACCACTTTCCCTGAAGAAACTCTACCACTTTCCCTGCACAGTTCTTTGGGAAATTCTTGGTGTGTCCAATGTAAAACTTTTCTATATTGGTGATTATAAGTGATTCACATGGACCTTGAATATTTCTTGTGCCATTTGAAGCGATACCGACATTTAAGGGAAGGCTCAAATCAAGACAGGGCTTAGTTAATGTGAATGTATCCCTGGATAGTTATTTTGTCTGTTTTACTGGAAATCAAATAACAGCTGTGTGGCAAAGCTCTGCATCTTCTGAGAAGTTCAGAATGTGAAAGGAAGCACTTGCTATCAGCTGGCATCGATTTAGCAGGTTGTATAATTTTTGCAACATATGTACTGAAGAACATTGATTTGTAGGTCTAATTCCTTTATTAATATTAAGAATTTAATATTGGAGAGGAGAGTGGAGGAATGAGATTCCTCTCTTGAAGTCTAGGGGGCCTTGTCTCTAAAAAGACTTTTTTGTCTCAAAGCTTAGTCAAACAGATACGAGTAATTTCATCTCTCCTTTCAAAGAGGTATAATGGATGTGTTAATGGAGGCATTTTGGGGTGAACCCCCCCCCAAATTTGCATTCCTGAGGAAAGCAGACAAAATTACCCTGACAAATCTACTCTCTGTTGCTGAAGAGGGATAGATGACATCTGCTGAGTAATTTCTATTCTGTACACCATCACAGAAGGAAGTACAGGGTAATTTAAACCCCCTTTTTTCTACCATGGTTAATAACATAAACAAGGAGCTGGATATGCTGAAATCTAAATACGAGGGTCCTATATCAATGGATTATTACCTTATCTTTTCTGAATGACGTTCACTTGAATACCTGGAATCGTAATAGCTACTCAAGATAAGAAATGGAGGGAAATTCAATAACAGTAAGAGGCCTGGTAACTTATGAGATCTTGATTAGCCTTCAGCTGCGCCTAAATGCTGGAAAAGGATTCCCTGTACTGTATGCAAAGGGAGCTGAATAGCAGTGTGAAAACCATTCCCTTGTTTCAGAGGAGCACTAACAACTGGCTTTTGTGATTATTAAGGCTTTCTTGTATCCACATATATATGTATATGAACCTCTGACTCTTCCATGGATGACCATTTTTCAACCTAATTTTTAATTGCTTTAAAATTCCAGCTTTGCTGGCTGAGGATGGCAGGTAGCTTTGGCCCCTGCAGTGGTCTCAGAGCTCTTGCTGGCTGGGGTGTGTGTGTCTGCATGTGCAACTCTGAATCTCTTAAATACTGTCAAATCTGAAATTGGACTTCCTCTTCCTAGTGGAGGTTGTAATCCAGCTAATGACATTGGGTGGTGACTTACTCCTCCCGTGGGTGAGCAAGCACGGGGAAGGGGAAAGACGAACCTGGCCCCTCCAGCTGCCTGCTCTGGGAGGGTCCCTGAGCTGGCCTGACACCTCACTGCTGTGGTGGAAATGGTGGACGTGCATCAAAGGGAAGGCCCAGATACCTCCTCTGGGACAGCGAGGCCCCAGGTCAGTGTGCCTGCACCTGGATGAGGGCAGATTTTTTCTTGTGTTGGATGCCGTTTGGCTCTGTTGCAGCAGTGGCACAGCAGCGTGACCGGGGAGGGTTCGGTACAGAGTGCTGCCGTTGTGTTAAGATTGCTGAACAGCATACTGTGAATCTTAGGAGATGAACTCAAGTGTTAACAAATACTTTTTTTAAAAGTCAGATTAGATGAGGAATGCAGTGATTTGCCAATCCAAATGAACGCTAACTCTAAAAAGACAGGAATTTGTTTTCTGCTAGATTAGTGCTCTGCTCTAGACTCATCCCATGGCCTCATGGCTGTAGAACAGAAACACGAGTGAGGGCAGGAGTGTGTGAGTAACATGAGGCTTGGACCTCCGCTTTAGCATCAGTGCAGCTTTGTATTGACTTGAACTGCCTGTCAAACCACAGCCTCAGTTATGTTCTGTGGAGTTTTTTTCTGCATTTGCGGTTCAAACCCCAGGATGTATCAAATGGTGTCCTGGGGACATGGGGAGGCAAAGCCTCATGCAGAAAACTCTCTGGAGCTTTCTAGAGCTGAACCTGAGCATTTTGCTTCAGTTTGGCTATTTTGTGTTTGGAGAAGTGCGGCTGGGGAGACTGGGGAGGTGATGTCAAGGAAGGGAAGGCCTGGAAGCCTGGAAAAGCTGCCTCCCCTGGAAGGGATGCACAGCTCTGAGCTAGTGTCAGCATGAGCACCAAGTCATGACCTGTCCTGCCTACTCAAAATACGTCCTATGGTAACATGCATCTTAACATGAGATTCAAGGTGGAATTTAGAATTCATAGCACAAAAGTCAATACTAAACTGTTTGCTGCGAGAGCATTGCAAAGCAAGAAATAAGCATCTCATTTCAAGTATAAGGCAAGCCAAAATGTAAGATCATCATTTAATGGCCGTCACATTTGCAACAGATGCTTTTTGATGACTCTGAGCAAAGCATGGGGCTGGTGAATATTTCCAATAATAAAACTCTTTGACTTTCACAAATGAACAAGAAGCTGAGGGGATGATACACCTGAAATCTCCAGCTCCACTGAAAAGGATGACAGCAGCTCGTTAAAAAGTTTCTCTACATTTTCCCATCCAGTAGTGGATATGGTTGCACAATCAGGGACAACTGTGGATTGGGTTGGTATGACTGGAAGAAGTGTGTCCCAAAAGTTCAGCACCTGGGGAGTTAGTAATACTTAGTGGAAATAATCCTTAAAGTATTTACAGAAATGCAACCTGACTGATGAGTACAACCTACTGTTGCAAGACAGATTTAGACAGATTTAGACAGATTTAGAAAGGGAATCTTTCAAACTACTGGTAAATACCAAGTCTCAAAGAGGCAACATGAATACCATAGACAATGGTATGGGTAACTTCTATACAATGGTATATACCTTAGGCAATACTAAAGTTCTGATCCAGGGAACAGTCACTTTAATTTAATATAGAATAGGTGCTGTTAGGATGGTAGGAACAAATAAAATGTGATAATGATTTTTTTAAAAAAATGGATTCACTGTTAATAATTGTAAACCTGGTCAGTTTAGGTGAGATTTACAGATTTATTTTTTATAATCCATGTTACCAAAACCTTCCAGAACACAGAAATATCTGTGTATGTTTTATGCCCTGAAAAACAGTGTTTAAGTGTGTGCCATCGTTTCCTCAAGAAGCCCTTGCTCTTGCACAGGTGCAGCCTGTGGTCAGAGGGGCTGCTGCTCTTGCTGAAGAGCAGTGGTAGGCAGCAGAATGTGTCTGTGCTCCCAGCTTGCTTTCACCACCTGAAACTGGGAAGAGTTTGACTCATAGTATAGCTAGGATTGAATATGGAGGAGACCCCTTTTGGGACAGTAGACCCAAGAGGGGCAGGATCCTGCTCGGTCCCTTGCAGGAGATGTGTGAGTCTTACTCTTGCATATCAGACACATATTTGCTCCTTGTTTCACTGATTTTAAATGTTTTATTCAGAAATACTATTTAGCCTTGCAGAGACTGCTCCTGCAGTCATTGACATGGGGATCTTAATCCAGTACTTAACATTTGATTATAAATTGCCTCAGATGTTTAGCAGCAGCTCTAGGAGCTCAGCTGGCCGTAGTTTTTACTGTGATGTGTAGTAGGAGTCCCAAATGAGCATCTTAAAGCCTGGAAGAGCTGGTAACCTGCCAGGTGCAGATGGCTGTCCTGCTTACCCCTCTGCCCTAAAACGAGGGGCCATTGGTTCCAGGTGGGATGCTCCCCTCCGGTCAAGCTGTTTCCTGCCCTGCAATTTGGTATCTAAGCAGGAGCATGCGTATTGAGAAAGAAAACAACAACACTGATGAGGTGAGATTTTTGGTCTTCTGCTAATGCAGGACACATGAAGGGATAAGAACCTGTCTGGGTTTCTTTCCTTTTTTTTGTTAAACAGCACTTTATAACATGGAGTATTTTCACCTTACAACTCTAAAACTGATTGGAAAGGACAACTGTTCGAGCAGCATGGAATTCATGGAGATAGAGCAGATAGTGTTATCCAGACAGAAAAGCAAATGCTAAGTGTTTTGGAAAAGTTTCCTTGAAATTGCAGGAAATGTACTTTCTGTAGCTTCAGAAATAGTAGTAGAAAAGCCAAAAGAGGGAGGGTGAAAAATAGCCAGTTAGCATTACAATAACATAGGAAAAGGCAGAACTTAATATTTCATGATTGTGTCAGCGTTATGCAAGCAAAGGACAGCATCTTGTAAGTTAGAAACCACAGCATGTAAGTAGCTTTGTTGCCTTGGCTGCATGGAGAAAAGTAAAAGAAATTGTAAATACTATTGTATGCAACTTCCCCTTCCCCTCGTACCGCATCCAACATAAAAGCAACAATTCACTAAAGCGTTTTATATTCCACAACCTCTTGGTATAGTTAGCTTTTAGGTCCATGACTTTGTGAATTGGACAATTCCAAGCGACTAAAATGCTCCAGCAGAACCCAATCTCCCTGAGTTAATTTGTTCTCAGTTCTCTCAGTGAGCCCAATTAAGTCCAGGTGAAAATGCTTGTGCTTCAAAATGACCTGCAGAGCCCCAGCAGGCCTGGTGAGCTTTGGGTGGGTGGGATGTTAGGTTCTTCCTGAAACCTGCTTTGTGGGCCTGTATTTGTGTAGAGCTTGGTGGCTAACAGTCCCAGGTGCTGTTGTGCTGTGGCTTTCAGCAAAATATGTAAGTACATGATTTTTTTAGTAGTTCTTTTCTAACAAATTTTCTGAGGAATGGAAGTTTTGACTTTTGACCAATTCCTCATAGCAATTGGGATATGTGGGGAATTTCTGGGAACGCCAGTGCCTGTGATGGTGGAGCTCTCTTATCCCATTGTCAGCTGCACATCTGACTTCTTGAACTTACGTTTGATTGCTGGTATGGAAGACAGAGAGTGACCAAAGCTGTGCTGTGGTGGTGGACTTGATTTTACAGGAAAGTTTTCTCCTTCAGCCTGAAGCCCTCTTGTAAAGGGCTCTCTACGTTCACTTAGTGTGAGAGGTATGCACCTGGTATTTGGAGAGGGCTAAGAAAAGTAAGAAAGATAAATCCTAATTTATTTGGTAAATATCATGATGCTTGATGTAAATGCTTCAGTGAAATGAGGGAAACCTGCTTTCAATGAGTGAGCTCTTTGAGGAGAGCCAGGAGTTGTGCTGAAGTCCCAAGCAAGCTGTCAGCACCTTCCTGGGAGTGTGGATGGGGGCTTGGACCTTGAGCGAGCTCAAACCTTTAAAGAAGTTTAACCTTTTTTATTATTATTTTCTAAAATGAAATCAATTTCTAGTTTGCCATGTGCCTGACTGAGAGGGGCCTGGGTGGGCTGTGGTGCTTTTTGGAATTGGAAGTTTCTGGAAATACTGGAGAAATTTGATCCTGGTGAGACTTTTCTTCAGCCAAACTGAAGCAGCTGGGAAAAGCTGGATAAAGATTAAACTTTGGGATGCTTGTCTAAGGTGAACCTCTGATTCTGTGTGGCTCATGTCTCCCTGCCTGCTTAAAGCTGTGAATGTGCCTGTGCTGCTTGTCCTTCGCAGTGCTTAGTACCTGCATGTATTTGGTCACTCTAGATCCTGCTCTGTTGGTAGAGGTACCTTCTCCACATGTGTTGGAGCTCCTGTTTCATTCTAGTGTTGCTGAACTATTTACAGAATCTCTCTGATACAAGTGGGGGAGAGGGTAAATCATAATTATAAGTAAGACATTTCCTTGAGCATAGTCCTTTGCTGTGTTTTTTCTCCTCACCCACCCCAGTTCTTAGTAGCTTCCCTGTGACACTGCCTGCATTCAGAGATTGTCACTCCTGGAAAAATGCTTCAGTGGTCAGTTCCAATCCATCGTTGAATATATTGAACCATGACCTTCATACGTGGTCTCCAAAGGGCCTTGTAAATTCCTGTGTTACAGCAAAATGGCTTTAATAAGTTTAGTATAGCCATATAGAGTAAATACCTTCTATCTATTATCTCTGTTGTGTATATTCTCTTTTAGTTAAAAATGATCTTCTGATGTCTGAAGGGCCAAGGCAGGAGAATTTTTAAATTTTTTTCTCCCTTAACTTTATTTGACTGAAGCCACATACAAGTGCACCAACACTTATTTGATGTATTTCCTTGCATGTACTAACTGAACTTTCCCACATCAGACTTAGCTTTCATTGCTAAAAAGCAGAGTGCAGTTGTTGCAGTTTGTAGGGTTATGGGTCTGGCCTCCAATTTAAAACTTGTAAACTTCCTCAACTTGTTATTCTTAGTTTTAACCTTACATTTTGTCTCTCTACGTATGCCCTCATGGAAAACATGCAGCTCAGCATTAGTCGCAGAAACACAAGATTTCTGTAGTGGGCAAGCAGTACCCTGTTCCACCTTATGCAAAGCTGTTTATTGATCGTATGATTGTAGAAATGAAAGACTTGCCTGTGTTTTAGCTGGGCTGGTGTGTGGTATGTGTGGCTGTATACATTTACACATGCATATGTGTTTTATGTATTTATAGTTTATATATTTAAATAAATATAGGTGTGTATTTATAATAGATATGTATTTAATGATAGCAACATAAGAATCCTGCTGTCCATTTGGCTTCAATCTGGGCAAATGCCTTGGTCATGATGTGCAAGATAATCGCAGAGGGTAAAATTCCTCATGTGAGGATAGATCAATTGGTTACTCACAACACTGCTTAATCATACTTACACAAGTCAGTGACTTGGGGTAGGTTGTTTCATTACCTGAGCCATCAGCTGTTTCAGGAGAAGTTTGGTGTGAAATTGTTATTTTTTTTTCTATTGGAGCATTTTACTCATGCTGCGTGATGATCTTCTGTCGCACTGTATATGTTGCTGATGGGTAGTGTGACATTTATGACAGGTTTATGAATGTGACAGTTGTGGCTGCACCCTCTTTGAAGTTGTCATCAATACAGCAAACGGTGTTCAGCACTTGACCATTATATTGTATTCTGCCAGCAGAATTTCAAGCAGATGCTGAGGCACTGGTTAAGATGAACTTCTGTCGTTTATTAAGAGGCTCTGCAGTTTTGAGGCAAACTTTCCATGACTGCAAAGCGTTACAGTGGCATGTGCCTTCTGTATCCTGGGTTTTCATACATAGGTGAAAGTGTATTAATCATTTGGGAGTTGCCAGGCTTCTGATTCTGCTCCACAGCATTATATCTGTTTGTGCAGGTGTTATTTAGAGTGGCAGCTTTGCCATTATTGAACTTATTTATTCCTAGGCTAATTCAGCTTATGTATACTGTGACCCAAAATGATTAATATCCTGATCTCCTAATTACTTAATCTGGGGTGTTGGGGTTTCCTTGGCATTGCACAGCTCTCAAGGAATCAGTTTTCTGTCTTGCTGTTCTGGTTTGTGTTGGCACGCTCCAAGGGGTTCAGTCCTGACGTTCTTCTTTTCTCTGTTGGTGCGGGAAGCTGAGGACTACTTTATACAAATATGAAGGCTTTTCTGGGAAGAAGCCTGCTTCATATGTCTGTTTGTGTTAGGATAGAGTTTTAGCAGTAGGGTTTTTTCTATTGGACACCAGGTAGGCTGTGTCCCTATTTTCCACTGATCTCTCTTGAAAGAAATGGAAAGATTTGGTGTAGGTTTAGGTGTGTTTATATTTAGACAAGCTGTGGCAATTGACGTGGTTAATATTCAATCACTCTTGTGTTACTATTGAGATGAGATGACCTTGAAGTGCTTCTTATGTGGCAGTTCCTAGATGGATGTCATAGATCCAGTATCCATGGGCGGGGTTACAATATTTGCTTATCTGTCTGCAGTGCTATATTGAAAACAAGGTTAGTTTAAGAAGACATTACACTGTTTCCCCTTTTTCCCCTCCCTTCCATCCACCCAAAATGGCTCATCTATCCCTGGCACCTGAGGATGGTTAGCATCCCTTATATACATAATACTTGGTGGTTGTAATTGGTGTGTGGTTTGTCAATGATTATTTACTTGGTTATGGAGGGATTTACAGATGTTACTGTTGATGCCAGTTCTAATAAGGGGTTATTCAGCTGGGATATGTTTTGGGAGAGGAGTCCTTTATGAGGATAGGCAGATGTCAGAAACTAACGAGACCATCATGCATGCCTCTTGCCTCTTCCTCACAGCTATTGGGGAACTTGCTGAAAGAGGGAGCTCAATTTTCTAAATCAATCACATCTGCAACCTATGTGCCAGTGCTGCAGTTTGGGCTGGATGACTCGTGTTGGGTGCAGGACTTTGTTCTGGTGACCTGAAGGAAAAATCCTTTTTTTTTATTATTGCTAAAATTTGTATCCCCTTGGAAACGCTGCTTCCTGGGGCAGTTAGTGTTTGCAGGGTGCTTTGGACTCGCGTAGATATAAATTGGGCCATAGCATAGAGGAGGTGCATCTCTGCATTGGAATTGCACCAGAAGTTGCCTTTGGTCTGTGGCTATGAGGGACATTGCCTGGGAAGCTGGCTGTATCAGAAGTGGGCATTGTTTTAAAAAGCAGTGGATGTCATTTAGTGTGAGAGTGGGGAAAATAGTAGCTCATGTTTTCATGTGCTGCCTCAATATTTCTAAAGTCAGTTCTGGTGACAATCTGTACTTTCTCAGAACTTACACTCTGTGTCAAGGGGAGAAGATAGGCGTGTCAAAACCCAGGTGACCTGACTCTAGACTGCTATTTATTTTATTACTTTTTTTTGTCATCTTGCACAGACTTGCCCTTCCTTGTGTTAGTTTCCCTTCAGCATAGATGGATGGCCCAATGCATACCTGCTTTGCAAAGCATTTTGAAAGCTGCAGACAAAAGTAGCACTTTGATAAAATGACTTTTATGTATTTGATATATTCACTTTTACAACTCCTAAAGGTGTGCACCTCCAACACGTGTCCAGCTAGGAACAGCCAATTGCTGTTACTGGGGACTGTGCAACAACTCTGGTGAGAGTGAAAAAGGTGTGTAGTATAGTTTTGGGAGAGGAAGCCTCATCTAGATCTGCAGTGACTGCACTCCAATGGCAAGGAGGTAGAAAAATCACTCTAAACAGCTTATTTTTTTTTAGAAGTTTGGGGTTTTTTTCCACCCATCATCATTCAAGTGATCTATGTAGATGTGGTGCTTGGTTTAGTGGTGGACTTGGCAGTGTTACGTTAATGGTTGGACTCCATGATTTTAAAGGTCTTTTCCAACCAAAATGATTCTGTGATTCTATATACGCTCACTTGTGCTGAAAGTAAGCCCAGGCTACAAAGCCTTGGTAAGAGTCTTTCAAACTTCTGGGGACTCTAGGGCAGGGATCAAGCTGTGTCTTGAACGTTTGGGATGCAAAACCATTTTGGTTGCATTTGAAATGAAAGTGACTTGTTGAGTTCTTGGCTTTTATTACCACTGTGCTTAGTGACTGTAGATCTTTGCTTCCCAATGACCTTGTGTCCCAGAGACTAAGCCTTCATAATGTTGATGGTCTATTAATCTTAATATTTATCCTCAAAATACATAAAAAGGAACTATGACCTTGGCATAAGAAATGAAAATAAATAGGTAAGGGAAGCTATTATTTATTTTTTCAACATTTGCATTCTGTGTATGACTTCACCGAGTGTTTTTCTAACATGAATTCATCTTTTCTAACACTCTGGTACCCCACTGATTTGTTCTTAAAATACTCCTTTCTGCACAGCAAGCTTAGTGCTTTGCAGACCACCCAGAACAATTGTACTTAAACTGCAAGTCACATTTAGTGATTGGGCCTCTTTAAAGTTTGAAATAATATTTTGTTTTCCTTGACTTTTTAAAATTAAATCTTACATTTTATATGTGAAATTTCAGAGGATTAAGAAAGGGAGTGGCTGTTCTCCTGTTTGCTAGATCCATGGGGGGTATTTAGCCTGATCTCATTTGAGCTCACGTTTGTCTGACAGAGCTCACTCCAATGTCAAGGAGGTATAGATTGTACCTACACAAATAATAGATGTATTTGCTCATGCTAAGGGGTTGACCAGTGTGTATCCATCAGTGACTGGTGGTACGCATTCTCTGTCTAGCCAGGCCATTTCCATCTGTGGGTTGTTTCTGCAATGAAGGTCTGGTCTTCCTTTGAATTCTCTTAAGAGTCTCTCCAGCTTTGGTTTCAAAAGAGTGCAAATTCTGTTTTAAAGTATGTGATACTGGAGTAAGCTTCCATGCCTGCATCTCAAGGAATTAGAGGTGAGGCGCCGTAGGCAGTGAAATGGGAGTTGAACCAAGCCAAACCTGGAGTGGGAACCCACCATGCTGAAGACCTCCTGCTCAGCAGCCACATGTCCCTGTCACAGCTCTCCTTCCTGCACTTGGCCAGAGATATGGGAGCTCTTGAGATGCTTGGGAAAGATCTGCTAGGGGAAATATCACAGTTTCCCGTGCCATTTTGGCAGCACTACCCCATGCAGTGGTAGCACTTTTGCATCCCTTGGAAAAGAATAAAAAAAAGGCAAACCAAATGAACTGGAACAGCCCACAGGGAGTGACATGATGTGGTGCACAGCCCTGCACCTGAGGGGATGTTGCAGAGCATGCGTGTGTGGGAGAAGGCTGCTTAAACTGATGCTGAAAAAAAATCTGTCAAACTACATGTTTGCTCCTCATACAGCAATTTTGCTGTTTTTTAGCCAGATTTATGTAATGGTGCAGAGCTTCTTAATTGTCACTAGAGAGGAATTTTCAGGTTAGGAGAAATCTCTTTAGTAGATGTGTAAATATGAGGGGTCCACATTCTTAGGGGTATTTTGCTGTCAGAGTACACCTATGTAGTTTAGTGTTGTCTTTTTTTTTATTTAATTCTCCATTGAGAGTTCTGGCCTTTCAGAGATGTACTCTGTATTATACTTCAAGATGGATAGAATGTTAAAGCCTGCTTCGCATTTTCTGCAATTTCTTGCTCTCTTGACAATAGTTTAGTTGTTTACTGAACTCGGAAGACAAGCAATAATTAGACTTGCCTCCCATGAAGCCGATCTACAGTCAATATTGCTTTGCAGCTAACAACCACAACTACAAAAATAATGCTTTCAAAGGAGAAAACTGTACTGCCAAAGCATCCTCTAATGACCTGGGGCTCAACGCCTGAAAAGGGTTGTCTGCTACAACAGTCTCCATCGCTTGTAACACAGTTGTTAAAAGCAGCTTCACAAGTTATTGTGGAAATTTGTGCTCTGTAGGATTTCTTAAGGTGTTTATCACACCAAACATATGACACATCAGTGAGAGAGTGCTAACAGTGGACATGAGAAGATCATCTTAGCAGTTGCCTATTGAACCATCTTGGATCTCCACAGAGGCAGCTGGGAGATCCAAGCAGATGAAGAGCCTATTTTTGGTGAAGGAGTTTTGGAGGTGCTGAACAAGAGACAAGGACCAAGTTGAAAGCGGATCTGTGTTGCGAAGAGGGAAGGGAAAGTCTGTTCCTGGTTGCTAGATAAAAGACCCTCAAACATTGAACAGGGGAAGATGCTGGGCTTGGTTTCCACTGTGTTTTAGTGATTACATTGCTGATGTGTGCACAAATCAATTGAAATCTGTCTGCTGGAGTTTGAGTTGAGCAGCTTGAGGTTAGCTCTCATAGGCAGCACTGCAGCTCAAGGTGTCATCTAGTCCCCATCTGTCCTAGAAAGCCTTTAGCTACAAAAAGGCTAAATCAAAGGCATCACTGAGTCATTGGTGATGAAGCAAGGTGTTGTCTCAGGCATCTTGTGCCCTCTTGCACAACACAGAGCACAGCATTCTCCATAGCGGGCCTCTGAGTTTTCTGCTGCCTTTCTAGGCAGCTGCATCTTCTCTGCTGCAGGTTGAGTTATCATACAGCTAGCTCAAATACTGGGCCCTCAGGCGGGCCTAATACAACTGGGAGACTAGATGTTTTCAATGTCAGTGTGCTTTGGGTTGCTGTGCTCCTTCTAGGCGGCCTCTTGAGCTTGGTTCCTGGAATGGCTTTTATAAATTGCACTGGAAACAGCAAGAAGCCTCCAAAACCAGTTGGTGAAGAAACTTTCTCAGCAGAGCTCAGATGTCAGCAAAGCAGGTTGCAGCTTGGTTGCCATTTGCGCTGAATGTCTCTCAGTGTGGGGAAAATGAGAAGAAACTATTATTTTGAAATCTCTCATTGAGTGATGATTGATAAGAGCTGTTCATCACAGGGGAACTAATCCAGGAGTCAACAGGTGCTTCTTCTGCATTCTGCAGCCAGTCATAGAAGAAAAAAAAAGAGAGCACAACAGGTTATTCCAATTTGACATGCAGTGCCTGGGAACAACAACCGACAAGTCCCAATTTGTGTCCAGCTGCTTAAAAACTACCACCCAGCTTGGTATTATCTTTCTGCCCTCAGGGAGCTTGTCTTGTGAAAAGAGTTATTGATGGCTGATTTCAGCATTCCTCAGGGCTGTGCTCATGGTGAAGTATCAGCCCCAAGTCCTGATTTCAAAGTAAATGGTCTTCGAGTCATAAATAAAAAATAGTTTTCTTTAATATAGTCCCTTTGTCTATAATCTCAATTCTTATATGAATCACTCCTTTTGAAGCTTTCTGCATGGGAAGACTGGGAGTTTAAGCCACAAATCTCAGCTGAGATGATGCTACAGTGTTTTCAAGTCCTGTTCCATGATGGAGTGTAATATGTGTTTTTGTGCCCTGGGTAGTTACTTATTTAAATCTGATAAATAATCCACATTTCATAAAACCTTACCTGTTAACCTCCATTTTCCTCACACTTCAAAATCTTTGCAGTAGGGATCCTCCTCATTCTGAGGGTTTGTTTTGTCCATTTAAAAGTGGAGCAAAGGCTTTTGGATTGTTGTGGGGCTCATAATGGAGGCCATGGTGGGGGCTGTATGGCCTGTGGGCTAGGTTTAGGCTGGCAGAAATGTTGCCCTGATGTGCTGCCAGCTTCCTGCAGATCCCTGTCCTCGGGATCCCACCGAGTGGGCAGGCATAAGGCTGGGTGGACCATCCTGGCAGCTGGCTTTGCTTTTCTGTGGACTAGCTGCCCGAGACCACATCTCTTGGCACACCCTGTACAGACAAAACCTAGATATCATGTGGGGAAGTAATGCAGCTTCCTAAGTGGAGACATTTAATGCCATTTATCTATCTTAGGGTAAGGACAGCTAAACCTAGTAGAGCTGGCTCACAGCTGCTGCTCCAGAAAGGCCGGGTCTCCTGTAGCTCTCATGGTGTATCTATCAGTCCTGTGCAAATGTCTCAAACGTGTCTGGGCAGCTCAAATAATGCTAAATGCCTGTGTAGGTAATGCATGATAGCTGTAGCAGCCTGGTAGAAGACAGGGGCTAAGAGGCCCTGATGACAATATAAGTATATATTGGAAAAAGGGAGTATCATCAGTCTTCCCTGCTTCTTGGCAAATCTGTGCTCCTTACTTTAGTATTAGCTCCTTTCTGTTCCTCCTCTCGTTTCCTTTTCTAATATCTCTGACAAGTAAATCTAGAAGCAAGGGTTGGTGGACACATCCTTCTTCCAGAAAGGCATTTCATCATAACTATTACTTTATTTTCTCAAAAATAGGTGTGTTGGGTAGTTCAATCCTGCTCCCAGGAGCAGAGATGTACCATTTCTATTCCCCCTCTGTGCGGGTTGTTTACATAAGTATCAGTGGATCATGACTTGAAGTATTAATCTCTGTAACCCAGAAAAGAAAACACAGTATTTCCAACTACATGCTTGGAGTTGCATTGTTATTAATCACCTGTAGCTATTACTGTCTGAAAAGCAATTTTTCTGTAGTTACTCATGGCTGCTTTGTGTTAGCGTAAAAACACAAATAAGAGATAATCCTGTTCTGATGAGTTGCAACCTAAATAAGCAAAGCATGGAAGAAAGCAAAACTGTGAAATACTTTAGCATATACAAACCCTTAATCTCTCTGTTTTTAGGCTCTACTTCTGTAAAACAGAATAATGGTGTTATCTTCTAAATTCAATTTAGATTGCAGCCCCACCGGAATAGGGATTAGCTTCTAATTGTTGGGTTTTTGTTCTTTTGTGCTTCTGCTATGCTGAGCATAAGATGCTCTGATTCCTATTAGGAGCTGGGAGTACAACTGCACAAAACGGTGTGTGTTGGGAGGAGTACCTTGTTTAATGCCTTGTGCTCATGCTGTCTCCTCTAACACAGGAAGGCAAGTAGCTGAACAATGCAATATTTCCTCGTGCAAAGCTCCCTGGACTTGATGGGAGTTTTTCCAGTGCAAGATTGGATACCACTAGTGGACAAGACTTACTAGGAGGAAGGACTAGATCAAAGTACTGTTGTTTCCTAGGCTACATTTAAATGCATGTATTTCATGGAAATTTAGAAATTAAACTTCTACAGCACACGTCTCCATAGCCCCTATGAATAATTGGAGCTATTCATTTACTGCAGTAGTGTAAAGTGCCCGTTGTTCAGAACAGGGCAGTGGCTTTCCTATCTCATCTTCAGCAATGGTGATGAGAGAGTAATTGTGGTGGCAGCAGACAAAGGTACTTATTTTTGCAGGGATGGCTGGCCAGGCTGGGGGTAAACTGAGCTTTGCTTATTCCTTCCCCACCTGGGTTCCTGGTCTGACTTGAGTTTTAATTTATTTTGCTGGTTTAAATTTGTAATAACGATGTGGATTAATTTCACTTGCCTGGTGATCATTAGAGGACAGCTGCTCTTTGCCACTTCCCTTTAGCAGATAAATGTGTCTTTGTTATTTTTGTATTAGTTTTCCCCCATTGGTTTTGTATTTATCAGTTTTTCTAATTAAAACAACAACAACAGATGAATGAATGCTATTTCTGAAAAGAAAAAGCCCACTGCCCCCAATACAGACAGTCAGTCAGTGTCATTTTGCTGACGGGATGCTTTGCTTTTAAGAAAATCTGGCGTTTGAGCTTTTCCTTGGCTTTTGAGAGGAGCCAAATGCATAATTCACTTGGCCTCTATGCGCTACTTTTGAATTCTGCTGTAGCTCCATTTGCAAGAGAATAGTGGGAAGGATGTACAGTGCCTACTTCTTTCTGGCCCTTGTGACACAGAAAGAAGGGGTGTTGGTTTGATTAACTATAGGCCACTGAAGAGACAGATGAAAAGTAGCAAAAATGTAAATGAACTCTCTCCTAGCTGCTTTCATTGTTTGCCATCGCTTGTGTACAATGGCCCATGACACCAAAAACACAGTTTCTTGAAAACTGGTATTGTGTAAGCTTTCCACAGTGGACTCTGAGGGCATACCTAGGATTTTGGCAATGCATCTTTAGGAACAGAGAAATCCCCCACAGGCTTGAGCATACAATGAATGCGACGGCTGTTTTTGAGGTGATACCAGTGGCACCGCTTTAGGTGTTAAATGGTGTGGGACACCTGCAGTGGATGCCTGTGCACACAATTTTGCAGGAGCAGGTTTTGAAACCTGAGCTGTTGTGTGATCTGTACTGTGGCTTAGTGTTAAAAGCCTTGTTTTTCTTGCCTGAGCCTCACTCCCTTGCAGCTGTAAGGCTCTGGCTAGTATAAACAGTTACCCCTGAATGGCATCTGTTGTCTGACTTAAGGAAGGTTTGAGCTTCTCTTCTCCAGTTCCCAGCCTGATAAAGGTTGGAGTGTGGTGAAGGTGCATGGCAGAACCACCCGGATGAGGCAAAAACATCCCTTCTTGCTCAGGCACGTTAGCAGATCAGGGCAGTTGGAGGGGCCATCACGATGATCCAAACTCTTGGGAAGGTGGCTGTAAGGAGGGAGAAATGAGTGAGAGAGATCCACAGTCTGAAGAGCTCTCAGATTCCCCAGGAGGAAAAATTCCTTTCTCAGTGTCCTGCCTAGGGTGCTAATAGTGAAGTGGCACAGAGATCGCGGAGTACGGAGCTGTGTGAACTGTGCTGGTGGGAAATATATAGACTATCTGCTTTAGCTATGGATGTCTTGACTTACTTTGCAGTGAGTTTTTCTTAAAAAAAAAAAAGCTATGCAACTTTATTTTTTTTTCCCCCTAATGGCTGCTTTGTGTTAATATTATATTACATAATATTATTACCAGGGATGGTATACTTCTGATGTTCTCTCTCAGATGTTTTCCAAGTTCTTTGCAAATATTAAATTTGTTGTTTTTCCTACTGGGTCAACAGCAAAGAAAATTGACTTCATTTCTCTTAGCATAGATTTGACCATAAATGCTTCCTTCCAGCATTGGAATGGCAAGCAATATGGTATGATAATAAAATCACCTTGGGTACCAGAGATTACCCACCTGTTGTGGGTAAATGTAAAACAGGGTAGAAAATTTAAGATGCTATATTGGTATGGATGTGAAAAGCCCAAATACCTCACTTTGACAGATGATATAGGCTGACGCAGTATTGTTAACAAGGTCTGTGTTTTTGAAAGCAGCCTTAAACTGGAAACATAAATTTGAGTGCGTTGTAAATATCTGGTGTGAGTAGAAGGGCAACTTCTGCTCGGATCTCCTGGTGGGGTCTCTCCTGCACACAAGGCTTTTGCAAGAGATAAGCAGTGCAAAACCTTGCCTTGGTGTGAAGGCAAATCTCAGCCTCAGCTAATTCACAACCGACCCAATTTAATTTGGCCTGCTCAAGCTATGGCACCATTTACAGCATGAGGACTGTTCTGTCTGAGAATGCCTAAGCGCAAACACCAGACAAGCAGTGAACCTGGGATTTGCACTAGCATGAGGGTGGTGAGACCCTGGCACAGGTTGCTCAGAGGAGTTGTGGGTGCCCCCTCCCTGGAAGGGAGGCCAGGTTGGATGGGGCTTTGAGCGACCTGGTCTAGTGGGAGATGTCCCTGCCCATGGCAGGGGTGTTGGTACTGGATGATCTTGAAGGTCCCTCCCAATCCAAACCATTCTGATTCTGTGATTAAAATGGGCAGCCATCAGTTGCTGAGAGGTGTGCAGCTGGTGTGACTTGAGCCGTGGCACTACTTTTCTGTTGGAATGAGTTATAAGTAGGGGCACTGCACAATTTAAAGCTAACAGCAAGTGCTTGTGGGGAGCTGCTGGCAGGGCCAGGGTCCCTAGCACCTTTGTAAAGCCTGCTAAATGTCCCTCTTGCAGCATTGTGTTGTTCTGTTCTGTATCTGCTTGGGCACCTGAGCTGCACCCACTGCCAGCAGCAGTCCCGGCCTCTCCCTGCCCCAGACACATCCCCGGTGTGTGCCAGTACAGACATACCTGGAAGTCGGCTTGGGAAACTGTTCCAAATGAAACCAGCTCAGCAAATACAGCTCAGATACTCGGCTTTTGCTGAGATTAGCTTCCCAGTTCTGGTTTGCTGTGTGGCCTCCTGGTTGTTTGTGCTGGTCTCAACGTGGGGTGAGCAGTCGGACAGGGTTGGACCATGCATACGGGATCAATGTGGCCTTACATTGCCCTCCAGATACTCACGAAACTAGACTTTAGATTTGCTAAAATCTGGTTTCCTGTTTTTTAGTGAAGTGTTTGCTTTCTTCTTCGGTATTCAAGGAAGAGCACTAGTGGCCCTAGGCTAGCCAGCAATGTTCGTTGCAGCACTAAGCCCACAGGTTTATTAAATACCAATAGGGGGTAACATTGCCCTAAATCAGTTAAAAAGTTGACAAGCTGAAACATATGGAATTACATTGAAGGAAATTGTTCCACATTTTTTGATGTGGATTATTTATTGTTGGTGGACATTCTGGCAAGATAAGATGGTGTAGAGCACTGCCTCTGCGAGACAGTCGTTCTAGTGTCTAGAGAACCTTGACAAAAATACATATATACATATGCATCTATATACAAAGCCCTGGTATATTAATGGTGGATCTCTTCCAGGTGTCACTCAACACTTGCCCTCTTATTTAACATTTTCTTTTTTTAGGAGGGTGGAAAAACAAACAACAAACCAACCCCAAAAAACAACAACAACAGAAAACTGGGCAATGAACCTAGAATGTGTTAGATCAATGCAGACACCATGAAAAATAACCAGGACATGCCTTTGTGGCTTTTCATGTAGCTATGGCTGTTTCTGAAACTAACAGATGCAAAAGCTAACTGCCAGATATCCAGCATGTGTGCCAGTGCTGACAAACCTGCCAGATGCCTGGCAGCTGGTCTTGCCCTAACTCCAGTGGCTCTCTTCTTCATAGATTGCCCTTTGAACAACAACAAAAAGATGTTTCTCTGAGCTATCTCATGAGAGCATCTTCCCATAAATACAGTAAATACTTTTTAAAAAAGTCAATCTACTGAGTTCATTTTAGAAGGAAGAAGGATGCTGAAGCCTTGATAATTTTTACTCAGTATAAGTCAAGCTTTTCAGGATATAGCTTAGTTGCAGAAACTGGATGGTCTGCACTTCAGAGTGTAAATGGTCATTCTGTCCCCTACAGCAAGAGTTGTTATATGTAAGCCAACTGGGCAGGTTGGACAGAAAAGGCTATTTAGATTTTTATAAACAAAGCTTTTGCTGTTCCAGGGTACGATGCTGAAAGGAAATCAATGTTTTTCCACCAAATGTGGTTTTATCTGGCCAGAATAAACAGTTATGACAGGATATTGGTGCTAAATTTATTAATAGTCTTCTCTAGCTTTGACATTCTGGGAGAAATTACCTGAGATAGCCAGAAAAAGTTAAATTAGCCTCACTTTTTTTCCCCCTTTACTTCCTATTTCAGCTTCAGTTAGATATATGACAGTTTAAACAGCTGACCTTGAATATACTGTACAATAATTATTTTTTTAAAAATTGTAGAAATACAGTTGAGGCTAGGATAAAATATTCCCTGAAGAGAAGTATATGACATGATCCTGCAAGGAACAGACTCTCTAAACCAACCATTAACTCAATGCTGATGGTTTAACAACTTCATGCTGCCATTTGTGCTAACAATTTTCCAGAAATACAATTTCTTTCTGTTCAGATTGCAGAGCAGCTGGGTTGACTTGCAGCTCTTGGTGTGTGAGCTTCAGTTCCAGGTCCTTTAAGACCAGATTTCATTTTGTCCATCACTAAATTAATGAGACTGATCTCCAAGTGATGCTCTGAGTTGTTCCTCAAAGGGTGGGAATTGCCACAGTTTGCATCTGGAAGTCTTTTATTGGCCATTTGGCACTGGGGGGAGAGGCGGGGATATGAGTGATTTTTTGCTGTGTGTTATACCACAAACCATACTGTCGGCATGCTCACAAGATGGAATCAGACAGCTTTATTTGCAGTCTGGAGTGTTTTATCACCTTGCATCTTTCTTGCTTGTACATTTTTTCCAAATGTGGACACCAATGCTACAACAGAATTCTTGTGGCCAAACACCCAAGACTAGCCTGATGATCTCTGTGAATGTACAAAGGGCTCATCATAAAGGTCATACGTCTACAAACTTGTGTAGGTTTGGTGGTGATCATAAATATGTGCATCGGTTTTGGTACAGCAGCAACTCTGTACAGTAATTTACAGAGAGAAAACAGAAAATGAACTCGCCTTTTTGAAATGAACTCACCTTTTGAAAATGAACTCAGCTGCACATGTGAATTCTGTTCTGCTTAATCTGCTACAAACCTCTTTCTTTTTTCCCCACTTGCTTTCAAATTTGCACTTGGCCAGATTAAATTATACCACTGCTCCTAGTGTTTTTGAAGCACCTTTGCTTGCTTTAGGAGGCATGGAGAGGAATGCTTTGAAAAATCGGTTATTATTATTATTATGAGTCTCTTTTAGGTAAAGGTAACTGTAGCACTCTAGTTCCTCTGTGTTTGAAATATTCTATCAAAACCACCGTTTGCTCTTTAACCCAAGTTACCAAGCACGCTGAAAATGAAAGAGCTCATTCAGGGCTGTGGTCCTGCCAAACCATGGCCATGTGTGTTTCCCAGGACCTTATTTACGAATGAGTTCCACCTTCCCAGACTTGTAAGTGATTCAAGAATATGAAATTTTCAGAAAGGATAAAAAGAATCACTTATTTGCTTGCCCTATGAACTGTTTAGCAAGATCGCTGTGAGGTGTTTTGCATGTTGAATGAAGACTGAAAAGGAGCTTATTTACCCCTAAAGTGAAGTATGTTGCAAAACTGGAAAATATATAACACTGCTGCCCTGGAGTCAAAGGCTGTGGCAAGTCCGCGTACTTGCTTAAGGAAAGGTACAAGGCAGGATTTGGTCTTGAGTAGCCTGGTTCCTCATGCCTATCCTAATGTATACAGTAATTATTTTAGCATAAAAGACTTTTTTTAACTTCATCTTCTGAACTGTCAATCCTGTTTCTTTTTTAAATACCTTTAGGTGAAGCACGGGAAAGTAGTCAGATAAGGCACAAGTGAAGCTGGTATTTAAGTGATATGAAATTATCTGTCACTTGTTCTGTTTGTGCAGAAGGGTGTACAGAGGTAAGGAGCCTGTACCTAGATATGCAGTTGTATTGGTAGATGCTGAGAAGATGATTACTAGGCCAATTACTGCTGGCATATGACACTAATGGATGGACTCTGGGTTTCCTCATGTCTATCTCCCCTCTTGTTTTTGCTTAGTTTTACAGCTTTATAACTGTGTTAACATGCTCCTTTATATCATGAAAGTTCTGGTAGGAGCTTCGAGGTAGGAGTTACCCCCAAATGACTGGATGAAAACCCTCCAGTTGCCTCCACAGAGCCTTGTCTGTTTCCCTGCCTTCCTTCTGTCACCATCCTGCTCTCAGGTAGACCAATGGTTGGGCGGAGCAGCTGGTACTGGTCCTGTCACTTCTTCCAGGAGGAGCAGAATTCATCTGGCAACCACCTGCAGAAGCTGTTATCCTGCCTCAGTAGCATGATGCAGCACGATGTAGCACCTCTGTAGCACCGATGCAGCATGAAGGAATGGTGATCAAGTCTCTTAGCATCTATTTATAAGCGACAAAGCGGATGTTTTAGTTTGTGTGTTGAAACCAGGAGTGAGGTTGGGAAGGCTTAGGCAAGTAGCTGGGATATGGAGTATGAGGCATGTTTTCCCAAGCCAAGGAAGAGCAGGGACAAGTGTGGAAAGTGGCAGCACTTACCTAGATGTGCCATCCCAGCTCTCTGCCTAAAATTAGATACAGAAATTTCTGTATCTGAAAGAAATGGAGAAACCCCACTGCCTAAGAAATTGTCTGCTTGAAGCTTCCATTTACATGGGCTTCAACCCAGAGGAAGGATTCCAAACCAAATTGACTTATGGACCAGGTTGTTTGGGAAGGCCTTGATCTTCAGTGGGAAGTGCCTTGTGGAGGGGATTGTGTGAGGGATATGGCTGTTGTGGTCTCTTTATATGGCTGCAAAGCCTGGGCAAGTGACAGCAAAGGGAATGAATGCAGGTGGAACCAGCCCAAAGGCTGTTGCACGATTTTCTTATACAATTGTTGCCTCACTGCTGTCAGCCTTGACACAGACCTCCGGCGGGCTTGGACGGTGCAGGTATTGTAGCAGGCTGGTCTGCAAGGGAACAGAAGGCTGCTTTGATCTGCGGGGCAGTGAGGGGAGAGAGGAGCCTGGGGATGAATAGATACGGGAGGACAGGGAGCCCCGTATGGTGACCTTGTCTCCCCAGGGAAACATGGCTCTAGCCCAGGCTGTCTGTTTTCATGGAGACAATGCAGTAGCTTGCACTCCAACAGGGACACATCCCCTGGAGGAAGCTATTTAACAGCAAATTGGCCTGGTAATTTTTAGTGATGACCTTGTGTTAATTACAAGTTGCTATATTAGTAAATCCCTTCTGAAGGCCAGCTGTTGTGTTGGCATTAGCTCTCGGACTCAAAATCAACTGCTTGTTTACTAGGTCCCAGGGCAATTAAAACTTTTTTTTTCCCTATTGTTTTTATTCAGCCCAGACAGGTGATGAAACCTTTTCCCCTCTCCCTTTTCTCTGTGTCTTCATGCCTAGCTCCTTGAATGGACCATGCCTCACGTGGGCCAGGGCAATCCCAAGCACAAATACAGCCTGGGTGGAGAATGAATTGAGAGCAGCCCTGAGGAGAAGGACTTGGGGGTCTTGGTTGATGAAAAGCTCAACGTGAGCTGGCAGTGTGTGCTTGCAGCCTGGAAAGCCAACGGTATCCTGGGCTGTATCAAAAGAAGCATGACCAGCAAGTCAAGGGAGGTGATTCTCTCCCTCTTCTCTGCTCTTGTGAGACCCTACCTGCAGTACTGTGTCTTGGAGTTCTGGAGTCCCCAACATAAGAAGGACATGGAGCTGTTGGAGCGAGTCCAGAGGAGGGCCACGNAAAGATGGTAGATTTAGATTGGATATTAGGAAGAAATTCTTTCCTGTGAGGGTGGTGAGACACTGGCACAGGTTGCCCAGAGAAGCTGTGGATGCCCTGTCCCTGACAGTGTTCAAGGTCAGGTTGGATGGGGCTTTGAGCAACCTGGTCTAGTGGGAGGTGTCCCTGCTCATGGCAGGGGGGTTGGGACTGGATGACCTTTAAGGTCGCTTCCAACCCAAACCATTCTATGACCATGTCTGATAGACTTCTCTTTGCTAAACCTTAGGTATTTGCATGCCTTACTTTGGGATGTTGGCAGCCCCATCCTGGGCCAGTGCTCTGCTGTGAGCCATTGTGTATAAAGAAAAAACTGGCAGTCCCTCCACTAAGGGCCTTGTTTTTAGTGAGGTCCTGATGGTCACCCAAAAACTCTTTGGAAATGGAAGTAGTTTTGGAATGGCAATAGGCATGCTGGGAATAGTCATAGTGGGAATGGGTCTCCCATAACATAGCGTGGGACTGGAGACTGGGAAGGGAAGGTTTAGGCTTGGTTTGAGCAGACTGGTGGTTGCAGCACCACCCACGAGGTGTCCAGGATCACAAAACAGCTCAGAGTCAAAAGGCCACTTGGGATAGGCTGTCCCCACAGCATCTGGTGGCTGCTGTACCTGTCAGGGACAGTGTCTCCCCTTTGCTTGGGTAGTGGTGTGGTACAGAGATGTTCCTTGCAAGTCTGTGTCTTCTGCTCTGGGGAGAGTGGGTCCCAGTGCAGATGGCAGCACTGTGGTACTGAGTGCTCCTTATTGTAGTGCATATGGACAGCAAAGAGGGGCTGGGCAGCGAGTGGGATGGGGGCTGTGTGTGGGCTGGGATGCTGCTGTTTCCTCGTAGTTTTGCAGTGCCCAGCTCTGCTTCGAGGTCTTTCGGTGTACCTCTGGATGCAGGTGCTGCTGGGAAAGGCTGCTCCTGATTACACAGAATCACAGAATCACAGAATTCTAGGGGTTGGAAGGGACCTCGAAAGATCATCTAGTCCAACCCCCCTGCCAGAGCAGGGTCACCTAGAGTACATCACACAGGAATGCATCCAGGCGGGGTTTGAATGTCTCCAGTGAAGGAGACTCCACAACCTCTCTGGACAGCCTGTTCCAGTGTTCTGTCACTCTCACAGTGAAAAAGTTTCTCCTTATATTCACATGGAATTAGGGAAGGGTCATGTACCTGTTTCACTAGGTACATTAGGGAGGGTCATGTACCTGTTTCACGAGTGCATGGGCCAGAGCATGGGTGTAGCTCTTGAAAATATCAGTTTGCATAAAAGGATATAGGGAAGGGATGCAGAATACTGCCAAAGGCTGTGTGGAGCTCATCAGCTCCTCCCCTGGGCATTATGGCCAGCACTGGCCAGAGTGACTGCCCTGACACTGTTAGGGCTCCACTCAAGATGGGGCTGCAGTGGTCCTCCAGTTCTTTGAGCAACTTCTGGGCGCGTGCAGGCGAAGACAGTTGGGACCAGTCTGTCTGGAGATACCAATAGTAAATCATGACTGATCAACCTGATTAATATCTCTGAAATGACTGGATTTGTGGATGAGGGGACAGTAGTCATTAATATAAACTTTAGCGAGGCTTACAACCCTGTCTAGTGTTCTTGTATCCAAGCTAGTGTGGACATCTAGATGGGTAGCTGTCTGGTTGGATGATCAGGGTCAGGGGGTAGTGGTTAATGGGTTGTACTCTGCAAGGATGCCAGTGGCAAGTGCAACACAGATCAGGGCCTGTCCTGTTTAATGTCTTTATTAGTGACCTGGAGTAGGTGACAAAGTACACTCTCATCAGATTTGTGGATGACACCAGACTGAGAGGACCAGACAGGGTACCTGAGGGCAGGCCTGCCATGCAGAGGGACCTGGGCAGGCTGGGAGGGATGGGCATGAAGTTTAACAGGGATGGATATGAAGTTCAGCAAGAAGAAGTGCAAAGTTTTGCCAGTGGGAAGGAAGAGCCCCTGGCAGGGGTATGGGCTGGGGCATGGAGAATCTGGGGAGAACAGCTCTGTGGTTGTGAGGGTCCTGTGGTTGTGAGGGTCCTGTGGTTGTGAGGGTCCTGTGGTTGTGAGGGGGATGTGAGCCAAAAGTGCACCCTAGCAGCAAAGGAGGCCAACAGCATTCTGCAATGTATCACCAGGTACGTAATCAGCAGATCAAGGGAAGTGACTGTCCACCGTTCAGCGCTCCCTAGAACACACCAAAGAGCTACATCCTGGTTTGGGCTCCCTGGTTCAAGAAGTGCAGAGGCCACCACCACTTGCCCTGTGAGGATAGGCTGAGGGATTTGGGCCTGCTCAGCCCAGAGAAGAGGGGGACCAACAGCAGCCCCCAAAGGACCTGGGGGGAGGTTATCAAGGGGATGGAGCCAGGCTATGCACAGCACAGTGTGGTGGGAGGGTGTTCAAAAACAGGCATAAATTGAAATGAGAGGTTCAGGCTGGACATGAGGAGTAACCTTTTTCCCTGTGAAGACAGTCAAGCAGTGGAGCAGGTGCCCATAAAGACTAGATGAGATAAAACCCTGAGAAACTTGGTCTGACCTCACAGCTAAGCTTGCTTTGCGCAGGGAGGTTGGATGAGAAATCCTCTTGGGGTCCCTTCCAACCTGCATTATCCAATGAGAAATGGTTAGAAAAATTAAATCTGTAGGAAAGTCTACATTCCCAAGAAAGCAAGCATGTTTTGCTCACAAATGCATTTCATATAGGAGTAAAGATTGGAACTAAATTGGACAAAGTATACTAAATACTACATTTATATAGTGTCCTCTATGGCAAGTCTTGAAGTACATGGAAAGTTGGAAGGCAAGGCTTCCTGTGCCCACTTCATAGACACGGCATTTGCATTTTATGTGCTTAAAACTTTTCCCTTTTGTTTCCTTATCTGTCAGTTTCATCCATCAGAAAGCAGTTTGTATTAAAGACACTGAATGTGTCAGGTAGAATAGATTTTTATCTAGATACTGATTTATTTATTTGGTCGGGTGAGTGTTTTCAGACAAATAATAAAAAGATATTTTTTCTTTTGAAACTCACGCAAGCACAGGCACCTTAATGTTGTGGGGTGTATTGTGTACATAACAGTACGGGTATTTGCAGTTCCTCTGTGCCAGTCTGCAGTCAAGCCTTGGGTATGAGTCCGTAGGTAGCATGTTGCTTACTGTCCCTGTGTGCTCTCCTGGTAAACCCCCATTCCTGTCTTGACTGTGAGTGATATTGGTTATACATGTGCGTAGTCCCCAGGTTGGATGGGGCTTTGAGCAACCTGGTCTAGTGGGAGGTGTCCCGGCCCATGGCAGGGGGGTTGGAACTGGATGATCTTTAAGGTCCCTTCCAACCCAAACCATTCTATGATTCTATTTTGTCTATTAATAAAGTTGAAAGGCAGAGCTTTGTGTTTGAACAAAAACACATGGCTCTTGGCAAAGGTGGGCAATTGAGTAACATGCAAGTAGATAGTATTTTAGCAGTACAAAAGGAAAGTTTTGCAGGCAGAGTTGCAATGGGAGCAGAGGTATCCACAGAGCCAGGAGTCTAAACCATGCACCTTCCACTGCCCTTTATGTTAGCTCGTCATGTTTGTGTGGAGTTGGTGTAGCTTAGATCATGTGTAAAGGAGCAGATGCAAGTACTTTTCTAGGTGCATCTCTGTTGCCTGGGAGGGTTACAGCTCCTGGCCAGCATCTCCAGTGCTTTCAAGGGAGGGGGTTTATTTAAAAAATAATTAAAAAAAAAAAAAATCACTACTAGGATCCCCAAAGAGAAAAAAATGGATTTTAAGTTAATGATGTAATAACTTATTCTCTGTAACTTAAACAAGATGATTTCTCCCAAGCAGATTATATATATGCACACAGATATGTTAGTATAAAAACATATATTAAATATATAACATATAAGTACTATTTAAATAAAAAACCCCCACCCTATCTTAAGGTGGATAACTCGTTCAAAATGAATGAGGTCCCCCGACTTCCCAGGAACTCTGTTGGAAACTTGTGACCTCCTATCTCCCCACTGACTCCTGCCTACTGGCTCTGTAATGAGCAGTCCTGGTATCAAAGGTGAGCTCGGGGCTCAGCCGAGGCACTGCAGAGGGAGCAAGTATTGACTTAATGTCTGACCTGTCCTTGATACAAGCACTTCCAACTCGGGCAGAATCACAGCTTTACTCATTTTTTAACAATATGCAGAGAAATTAATCCTGAGAGCATTTTCAAAGGGCTTATTTTTCTGTTCGTTAGCTTCTTACAATAAATATTTTCTAATCAACAGGATGGTACTGAGAAGAAACAATTAAGAAATGCCGGGGAGCGATATTAATGGGGCTGTGTTTATAACCTCTCTATATATATGCACAAGCAGTATATGTGCATTTTTCGTGGCACATTTCCCTTCTTAGCAAGTAGGATGGTTACATTTCATAGTTACTTCTGGCTGCCATTGCTTTTGTAGCACCTCTTTGTCACCAGAGGCCATTGCAAAAGTTTACGCTTTTGCTTAGAGCGGCTAAAATAATTCATGTCACCACTACAGCATATCACCTTGTTACAGTGCATATCTGCAGGGCTAGAGCAAGGTTTTTCCACTGCCCCAGGCAGGTACAAAATTGCTGCCTAGATAAAAAGGGGCACCACCAGTACTGCTGCTAGCTGGCTGAGCTGCTCCTCTGCTGTGGCTTGCTGCCCTCTAGTAGAGGTGGTAAGAAGGCGGCATGTGGCCAAATTTTAGCTGCTCCCAGCAGTTTGAATAAAGATGCTAATCTGTAACGTGCGATGGTGGAAGGTGAATATGCTCCCCTTTCTGCTGTGTCTGCTACCAGGCAGCTATGTTGGGTGGCAGGGTGGTGTAGGTAGCTGGAGGCACTGAATCCTACCAGGTCAGGTAAAGTTGACTCTGAATTGGAGCGGTGGAAACAAGGTCTTGTTCTTTGCTTTGCTTCTGCAACAGGGGTGATAATTTCAAGCAGAGGGTAAAGTGAATTGATGGGCATTGCCTGCTCTTTCCTTTTTCTGAGATAACAATTGCTGCAGCAAGGGTTTTGTTGCCTTAGATCTGTGCTACCCGTTTACTAGAACTGGCCATACCGAGATCTAACCCAGCAAGACTGTTGCGTGGTGTCCACCGCTAGATTAGACCTACCGGTGGTAAGGGGCTATGGTAGCCTGCTTGGAAAGGAGATTAATGTGGGGAAAGCAAAGAGAAGGTTGAATTGTACCAGTTGGGTAGATCCAACATATGGACTGAAGTTGTGCTGTGTCAGCATTTTGTAAGCCTGGGATATTGTCAAAGCATATTACCTGGTGGCGTTAGTTGTTACAGTAAATGTCTGGCAGTTTTGCAAAGCACATCAGAGTGTCAAATTGTTCACCCGGGAAATCCGAATATACATTTAATGACCATGCAGGATAGTCCTGTTTGGTTTCTATGAATTTAGTTTGTTTTGGTTAAGTGGTCAAACTACCAGAGAAGAGGCAAAAGCATTTTTCACTACTTTACTTCAGAGTTGGTAGATGTCTAGGACCATTTGAAGAAGGCCACTACAGGAGTTATGGTAGGCTAAGGAAAGATATGTTAATCACATTTTCAGAAAGAGCTAAGCTGTTATAGTTGAAGTTTTTTTTTTAAAACAGAAATGTCGACCAAAGGCAGCCACCTGGTATGGAGCATTTCTGCCCAAACAATAAGAATTTAGCAAGTTGTTAGATATATTTTTTTTTTATGACACCAAGCCTTGAGTGACCTTAATTATAGGCCATGCTGTCTGTAATGCGTGTGAAGTGTTTGTGTGACCGGGTGCATGTAGATACATATTCATCTCCCTCCTTATTTTTATAGTAGTCTGCTCTTCCAAAAGCATTCACCCTTAAGGCCACCCAAAGGCAGAGTGATTTCACCTGGGACTCTGCATAGGTAGGTAGCAAAACGCTAGGGTTTTTACAGTAATAACAGTCTGTTCACATTCAGTAGGAGGAAACCTTCCTCTGGTGTAATCCACATACCAATGCAACAGCAAACTGGGACCATAAAACCCCTACAATGGGGTGGATTTCCACAGCGTAGGCATTGCACTAGCGCCATTACTGGTAGCCCTGTGATGCTCCTTGTTAAACTTGTCCTAGCTGGTATCCTCGAAACACGTACTGCTGTGAGTCTTGGGGCTGTTCCGCATTGCTGAGCGAGCCCAGGACAGAGCTGCTGTATTTTAAATCTAACCTCTGGCATCTCCCACAAACTTGGTAACCCTCTCCCTGGTCTGTACCTGTGCTGCACCTCAGGCACTGCAGGGCCACTGGTGAGTTCATTGAAGATGCGTGCCTGTATATAACAGAATGTAACTGCATCATCATTATGAGAATGCTCATTAGTCTTACTCAAGAACAATTTGTTCAACTTGCATAGAAATTTAATTTTGCTTGGGAAAAAAAATATTGTAGAAAGCCAAAATATCAGAGCCGCAAGTATATAACGATCATGACATAAATGAGGATTTAGAGAGCTGTAAAACACAGGGAAAAGATTTCTGCTGAGTGCTGGGTTGTGATTCACAAATATTTGGTGTTGTGCTATCACCGGGTTGAGGATTAGGATTGTAATAATTGGTACTGCTGATTTCATCCATTCAGAAATCATGAAACTGTATTAGAACTTGGTAGTCTGACATAGAGGTGTCTTTGACGTGTTCATACCTTTGGGATTTTCTGGCTTTCCTCCAGAAGTCTTAAATAAATGAATATATTAATGTGCATCTTCGGACTCTTTATGAAATTACATTTTATTCGTCCTCATTCAAGAACTGTGCTCTTGAAGAACAGGGTCTAATCCTCAGTTCCCATCACCGCATATCATCTCCTACAGATAAAATGTAGTCATGAGATCTTTGAGGATTTTTCTAATCTTATTTCCCACAGTCAAGGTGTCAACAGGGGAAACTGAGCAGATGTTGTCAAGGAAAGTGCCATCAAAACAATTTTGACAGCTTCGTTTTAATGAGGATCACATTGATACTGACAAAAGTAAAATTGGAACATTAGCATAGTTCCTTGAAGAGTTCAGGAAATCATTGAAACTAAATGGCGTGACAAAGTATAAGTGACAATTAGGCTTTGCATCAAAAGTGCTTGCTGTTTAGTAGGTCAAATGACTGCCATGCTTCTTAATGCTGTGTAAAATGCAACAGTGGTATATCTATAATGCAGAGACATTCGGCCAATTCACTGACATCTGAATTGTGTTTTCCTCCTGCTTCTCAGACTGAATTTAGAATGTGGGATCCATGATATACAAAAGTATTTTAGAGATAATTACCCTCTTGATACTCATCAAAGGTTTAGTGTCCAATGGTGAATGCCTCAAGTGAACTGGCTTTTTTTTTTTGGCAAGTATAAAAAAAACCCAACAAAAACTCTAGAAAAACTCCTTGTGTCTTGAAACTTTATCTTTCAGATTATGTGTTCAGTTGTAATTAATGAGTCTTCTTGACTTAAAATCTGATCATACTTGTAGATACTAAAAAACATACAACCAAAAAGCAGTGTGTGATCTGGTATTTTATGTGTTTTTATATTTTTGGTAAGTTTTTGGATGTTACTGCAACCACATTTAAAAATAAAGTTTAAACATGCATCTTTCTCTTGTCTGATGTTGTATGTCCTTGGATAATAATAAAAGAAGAAGCAATAGCATTGTGTGAAATAGATTGACATCCTAGATTTATACAAGATAAAAACCAAATGAGGCTTTCCTGCACCATATTTTTTTTTCAGACTTGGCAGTTGTTAACAGGGCAACTTCACTCATAGGTCTAATGTAGTTAAGTATTTTTACTGCCACTGGTGTAGATGCGCAGCTTGTAAGCAGCTGCAGCATTTTGTTGCTGATGCTTTGCTGGTGTTTATCATGGTGTTTGCAGATTTAATGTACAGGTTCATTTTCTTATCCCACAATTGTTATCTAGGTAAAGTGAGTTACTTGGGAATTGCTGTGGAAGGTAATACCTGCATCTAGCTTTCACCATTGCAAATGTTGGCTTCTCTTGAGGAACCTTTTGCCAAGGTCACTTTGGTGTGATCTTCATTAGTTTTCAAGTGCATAGCATGTTATGAGATTGGAGGTTGAAGGGTGGCTTCACTGCACCTCGCTCTTCATTGCTACTGTTCTTTTAAATTGGACTTCACTGCTGCCCATTCACTGAGGAAAGATTATAATCATAGGCTGCAGCTCCTGGTGTGTGCTTACATCACCTAACCTGAAAAAAGAACAAAAAAGAACTAAGTGCAGCTGCAGAGATGGAGGGTCATTACTGGAAAAAGGCCAGTTGAGCCCTAGTCCCCATCCTCCCTGGATGTGCACGTAGGCAGCCTGGCAGGTTGGCCGTGGTCCCCTGGGAGGGAGCATCTACTTAGAAAAGTCCACCCTAGTGCCCACCTCCAGCAGCCAGCTGCTTCCCGTGCTCCTCCCCTCTGTGTCATCCAGTCCCTGTGTTGGGAACATAAGCACAGGATGCTTCGTTGGCCACTTTGACTGTGGTGAGTAGAGGCTAGAAAAGTCTCTGCTGCTGCTGCTAGTGGCTATGACATAATTCATGAGTCAGAGCTGGGCTTGAACTCCTGACATTGAGGGTCCCTGAGAACCTACAAGAGAGGCAATAATGTACAGTGGTTCCAAACTGGAGTCGGGGGAGTCTCACGGCTGCCAAATTTACCACTTTTTCTTGCTGTCTCCTGCTTTTATTTTAAAAGATAACCTGGGAACTTGGAAAAATCCACCTTTTGTTGGCTTTGGAGAGTAAGGTGGAAATGTGAGCCCTAAACATCTGCAAGACAAACAGAAAAAAATCACTGTACCTTATTTTTTAAAACTTAAGGTTTTGTTGGGTTTTTTTTTCCAAGTCCTCTCAGAATAGCTGGCTAATGACTTTTGAATGGTAACCCTGGGCCCTTCTGAAAATACTCTTCTCTGGAAGTCAAACTTCAGATGACATGGTGACTACTTCCACAGTGTCAGGTGGCGTAGAGCTATTCGGAAGCCCAGAAAATCATGTCAGTGTCTTTCATCCTGTACTTTTACTGCTCGCGCGCACACACACTCCAGTCCTTGATGAACTGGCAATGCTGAGCCTTTGCTTTGAGTGCTGTTTTGTTTTTCAGCGCTGATTTTTGAACGACTTGCATGCATCTTAACAGTGTGAGGGATATCTGCTGACTCATCTTCAGAGCATAAACCAGGTAGTATTTTGGTTTCAGGATGAACCTGTTCTTGCTCTGGTAGTAAAAACTGGAATGTTTTTTGGCCTAAATAATTTATTTTGTAAGGGCTGCTCTTTCATTGATAATCATATTGAATTGTTGTTTGCATAGGGGTGGAAACATACTGTGTTGTGCTTTATGCTGTGCTCTTTTTATATCGACCTCTGTACTGAAGTGAAACACTTCTGCTAAAGAAAAAAACATTGGTAAGTGGCTCATCCAGGACTATACTCCCTGCCAAAACACAAGGATTTTGTACAAATATGCCACCCTTTTTCCTTCTATCAGTAGCCAAATTCAGCTGTGCCAAAGAAAGGTTCTCTTTTTTTTTTGTGCAACCCACACGCCATGGAAGTTGCAGTCATATTTTCCACTAACCACAGAGCTGTGAGTGATGGCACGTGTGTTTTAAATAAAACTGGGAGGAGAACTGATGTAATGCTCTCTGGGATATATTTTTCTCTTTCTCTCTTTTTTTATTCTTCCCTTTCCACATCTCTCTCCCTCATTTACTCGCTCCCCTCCACCCCCAGCTGTTGGCTGCTACATGGATTTTTGTTTTATTTAAGATTTTTTTCTTTTTTCTTGCTGCAAACCACAGTGAAGGAACTCTTGAGAAGGGCAGCTCTGACACCTTGAGCCTAACTATGGATGGCTTTCTTTAAAGTGTTTAAAATTACAAGGTGGTGCAATGTACCAACTTGTATAATCTTACAGGTTTTTTTCCTTTCTTCTCTGGAGGATATAAGTGAATTTAACATGATACTCTGATAAAGCACAAGACCAATATGTGTCTGTTTTTCTAGTGGCATGTTGAACTGCAATTATCTGTTTCTTCAGTGAGATCACAAAATGGTTTTGAAGAAAAAATGTATTTCAGTTTTAGCTTAATAAACTGCAGAGAGGCTCATTCTGGAATGACAAGTGAAACCTGTTATTCCTCTGCTACTTTTTCTGCTGCCACTTTCAATGATTAAAATAGTTCAGCTCCTGCTTATAATGGCCTGTTCGGGAACATTCAGATCCAAGGTTTTTATATATATTTTCATGAGCAATTGCTCAAAATATTTTTTCTCTTCTTTAAGGGAATAATTCTAAGGAAATTTCTCTGCTTATTAAGGTTTGAATTGAGGTTAAAAATAAAAAAAGGTTCAGCCAGACTGCTTTGTCTCTGGGTATGTCTCTCACTTGAAGTCCTGCTCCTGTTACACTGGTACAGTGTCTCTGCCCTACAGCTCCCCTAGAGAGGCTCCAAAGGATGGGTCTTGGTCACCTATTGAGAAGACTTAATTATCAGTATTCCTTAAATCTGAGACTTATTATGCAGTTATGTGACAGGCCACCATGTCAGCTGGTCTCTTAAGCATGTCAATAGCAAATGGGAGGTATCTCCAGTTAAATCCCAGGTACTGAGGGGTTAAACTGGTGCCATTCAGACCTCAAGGTTAAGCCTGAACCCTGAAGGTTGGGATAGCTCAGATTACCTCGTACTTGCTGTGGGCGAAGAGCACAGGGGCAGACTGCCTCAGTGGATGATCTGGCAGTGTAGTTCATTAGCTGAAAGCACCTGGTTTGTGTCTCTGCCCCTGGCCACTCCTGACAATGGCACTTAAATTCATAGTCCATTTTCAAAATAACCGGAGGATACAGAGCCATCTCAGTTGGGGCTGGCCTAACTCGGGGCTGACACTGCTCTTCCTCAGTTACTCCTTCCCGCCCTGCTCTTGCCCCAGGACTGTGTCTGGAGCCGATTTAGCTCACTAAGCCAGCTGAAAGCTGTTCACTGCTTTTATTTTGAGAACTACCTTTCTGCTAGGGAGGCTGCTTGACGCAATGCTATGTATGGTCAGGAGCGTGCCAGCCGTGGAAGGAGTGGGAACATGTAGGGGTGTAAGTCAATTTGAGATGTGGCTGCACAGAGGTTTAATCCAGTCTAAATCGTGTCAGACAGTCAATGTAAATAAACCTTTACTGTAGGGAAGAGGGAGAGAGATTTGCCTTGCCTAAGCTGCTGTAAGCAAAAGACAGCTGAGGGAGTGCAGAGCGGGACCATTCATGAGCAGGTCTCTGCTGCAACATGTGAAAAATACTCTGAGGAGCTGTCAGAACCAAAGGTTCTGTGCTGTGAGAAATAACAGATCTCCCTCGGATGGTGCTGAAATATTTTTTTTTACAGCAGATAAAGTGAGAGAATACAGGAAAAGAAAATGCCAAATAAGCCAGGCTAACAAAGTTTTGACACGATGACCGTGGTGCGAATGTTTTGTTCTCCCTCTCCAGAAGCTTGCCCCCAGAAACAGCTGAAATACCATGTGCAGGTCCTTACTCTCACAGCCTAAGGTCAGCACATGTAGCAACAATAATTAAGACTATGTTTAACATCAATCCGTTGAATAACTGTTTAAAACTTTCCTATTTTTCCGTAGTGGGAAAAAAAATCAGAATTATGTGGCTTCTTTTTTTAAAAAAAGGAAAATCCTAACCTCCTTGGGCTTTGGTCTCTTTTACTAATTTAAGTGGTGGGGCTTTTTTCTCCTTATGTTTTGAAGGTTTGCTATAGATAATGGCATAGGATTAGATCTTTTCCAGTAGCTATGTTATTACTGAAATACTACATCTTCAAGAGAAAAGGAGACCTGTTCTCCCTAATGACTGCTGGGCATGCTGTATACATCCTGTGTAGATTTTCGATTTTCTTTCTTAAGAAAAACACAAACTCATCTGAAAATATGTATATTAATTAATCAGAGAAGTAGGAGGAACTCATTTCAGAAGAACATCTTTGCTGCTTTCAGGGAAAGCAAGTGACATTCAGCCCAAAGGAGCTGCCAGGAAATTGAGTGTTTTTGCAGGCTTTTAATAATCCTTACGCTTTCTTTGTCAAAGTCAACACCATCTACTGCGTGCAGAGCTAAAATCTAGGATAAAACACTTTGTGGGGAATGTGGCATAAGCTTGGCAGGAGCTTGTGCACAGAAACTCCTCGGAGCTGGCAGTTATATACCACATTTTGATAAGAACAGAAGAGTGTGGCTGTAAAATACTGAGACCAAAGCACTCCTATATCAGTACAGCTCAAAACCCAGCACTTTACGACTGTTAACAGTACTTTGCCCTGCTCACTGTGCACTTTACATGTTAGTTAGACCTGACAGTAGGCTTGCAGGGTAGTGTAATATCCCTGCAGTGTAAATGCTATTTATAATAAGTTATGACTATAATTTATTTACTGGAGGGGGAGGAGGGGAGCAGACAAAAAGGCAGTCACTTCATCCTGCTCGAGTCAGTGACCAAACCAGAATAAAACCCAGGTGCTCCTGAATCTAGTTCTTCCACTTCCAGTTCTTCCACTAAGTTGTATTTACTGTGAACGTGATGTTATATATTTATAACTGCACCTCCTTGAGTGGCAGAGATGGAAGCCACATGGATATTTCACTCAGCAGAAGGAAAGACAACTTACTCCTCTGTCCCCCTTCCAAGGAGTAGACTAATACGTTTGACACTACCATTAGATGGGCTTGCAACTTGATAAATAAATGAAGAGTAATCACACGTCGTTTTTATATGAGCCAGAAAGACTCTTTTCTTTGTGACACTGAATAAGAAACTTTGAGAATAAAAAACAGAAGTCAATAGTTATTTTGTCTCACTTTGTTTTGATATAGCTGAAGATCAGTTTGGAGCCCTGTTTTTTTCTAAGAGATCATATACATTTCAACAGCCTCAAAACCTTCAGGATGCATAGATTATGCTCTGTCTTATCTTTCTCAGGACAAACTGCTGCAAACTACTCACTGGGACAGTGCAAAATTATAGCTGCAATGCACATGTGCAAACAGTGGGGTCACAGTCCGGTATTCAAAACATATGTAAGCTTTGGGTGTGCTGGCGACTTCATGAGCCTCCCTCTTAAATTAGCCAAAATAAACTAGAATGAAAAATAAATGCATGCAAGCAGAATAATTTTGTGCTGGGAACGAAGGCAATCTGCAGCATTAAAAATCATATATCTTTGTTCCTAAGTGCAACCTACTTAGTGTTAGATAGATAGTGACCACAATAAGCATTAACGTATTTCCTCTAGAAAAGCACATTGCATGCAATAAATATTTTTGCTACATGAAAACAGGTTAGTTAACAAATGCATTCTGTCAATCTACGAGTAATACTTGTGCTGACAGGCAGACAGAAGACTTAGCTGTCATCTTGACAAGATGATGCCCGAGCTCTATTTCTTGCAAAATAATCTTTTATAAGCTTGGTAACCTCTGTTTAGCTAAGCATGTACAGAGAGAAAAAAGAAAACATTTTTTTTCTAATCCAGTCAATAAAACTTCATTGCCCAGTTGCTTGTTATGCCTGGCTTTGTGTGATGGCCTCTAGTCCTAGCTTGCCTAAAAAGCAAAAAGTGTGTGTGTGTGTATATGAATGGGAAGCAAAAGTCTCACTGCAGACTGAATCCAAATAAAGAAAAATATTTCTGAGGTCAGGTTCTGGACAAGTTGTCATATAAATGCTGTCCTCGGGGCCTGATTCTGATCTCATTCCTCTAACTTCAGACAAACTCCAATAAAGTTGGTAGTGACTGCTGTGAAGTGCCATGAGGTCAGGCTTAATTACCATGATATTAATTATAAACAAATATTGTAATGCTTCTGCAGCTTTCTGAAAGTGTCCTCGTATTTTAGTGGTGGCATTGTTGAAGCTGGGGTGGTTTAAGAGGCAAGGGCTAATCTACACAAAAAAGAAATTCCATTTCACCATTTGCAATTTAATGGAGTACAAAGAGTCAGGGAAAACACTCTACATAAATACAGATGTCTCCACTTCTGAGGCTTTTCTGTGTTCCTACTACTTAAATGGGAATCAAGAATCATATTGTTCTGTGTGCTCGCTCTTCATTTACAATAACCTCTTTGAAACTCGAAGTTGAAATGGATTTCCTGGGTTGGTTATTGAATTCTGCAGGCTGAGACTCTGCTGTGAGCACTGGGAACCTTTGGGAACCGTTTTCCTTAAAAATAGCCCACGTTTTGAGATTTAAAAAGCAGCTGTATTTTGCCATCATATGGACTTTGTGGAAAGGGCTTGTTTTTCTGCTTCTCTAAATTTCAAGTATAATGTTTTACCAGAATGCAGAAGTCTCAGTAAAACTCTTCTTTGCCCAAACCATAGAATTTTACTCATCCTTTGCATGGCCATAAATGACCAAAACGCAGGGATGAGCAAATTGGGCCCAATGGTTTTACAGATGCCTGAGCTAGTGGCAACAAAATATACTGTTAATGTAAATTGTCAAGGATGACAGTTTAACCTCCTTAACATATACACAGAGACCCTCTTGTTCTTCCTCAAGCTGTGCCACGTAAGTCAACCGCAGCCAGACACTGTGCAACGTCACATACCTCACGCTGGCTCTCACTGGCTGTCCATGCTAAACCTCTACTTTCCCTCTGAGTGTGTTTAAACAGACCAACTCTTTTGCCAAACTCTTCTGCTTACAGTGATGCAAGTGCCACCCAGAGCCCCTACCAAGGGAAATAGAGAAAATAGGTCCAATTTGTGTTACTAAATTCAACGTTGATCTGTTGTACAGGGGATGGCAGGCATTTCCATGTGCACAGTGTCATATATGGCTTCCTATGCTTACTGTACACGAGAGAAGACGGCTTAATGACAGACTTCTAGCCTTTACTCCAAATGTTGTGGTTTTCTATTTTTTTGTTTGATTTTAGTCAGACCCCTGAAGTAATTAGCACACCCTGTGGGTTTTTTGTGTGGTTTCTATCTGAATACCCACGAAGGAGTTAATTAGCTTGTTTGCAGTATCTCATTAATTCATTTTCAGCTGCAGATTTAATTGCTCCTTTATTACTGATGAGTAAAATAGCTTTAGGCTACCAATTAAAATGGACTTTGATGGATGTATAAGAGCTGGGCTTTCAACTTGTTGAATGGGTGGTGGAATTGCCATTCTGCATCCCGTTGTGGGCCCAGCTCCTTCACGGCAGTGCTTGAGGACGAATTCTTTCCAGTGGTAGACTTGGTCTTGGAGATGGAGCCATTGACTTCCTGTAATGGGAGGGAAATCAAACAGGAGTTAGTGCCTGTAAACCTCTGTGTGCAGGTGAAGCTCAGAAAACAGATGGAACAACTGAAAAAAAACTTGTCACCGAGACAGCTGAGAGAGGTACAGAAGCAGCAGTCCCCTCTGTTATGAAATGGTGACTCTACTGAAGTTTCAGTGGTAGAGGTCTGGATTTCTGCCTAGGGCATCCTGAGCTGTGCTGGAGGGCAAAAGCTGTTTTCAGGTGTTTGGGGCATATCAGGCATTTGTTCTTGAAATAACTTTTCTTCTTCCTGGTATATACAAATGGCTTACATGTGCATCAATTTGCTTTTCTGGGCTTTGATTTCTACTAGTACAGTAGTACTTCTTTTCTAATATATTTTGAGATTTCTGAATGTTAAGCATTATAGAAGAACCAGAAATATTGGTGTTATAAAGAGAAATAGCTATATTAGTTGAAAATAAAAATAAAAAAAGCTGTCTCTTTCTTTTTCTTTTTCTTTTGCTTTTTCTTTTTCGTTTTCCTTTTCTTTTTCTTTTTTTTTTTTTTATGATTCAACATGAAGAATACATGATTTATATTCCCAGTGGTGACTGGCTTGGATCCAATGACCTTTGCAAAAAAATCCATTGCTAGCATGGAAAATGTAGTAAAACAATGTAAGCGTGCTTACTGTAGGCATGTATGTTTCTTAACACAATAAGGTCCTGAGACTAGCTGAAGACTCTAGATTCTTCTGCAAGAAATGATCCCACTTGGGAGCTATTGTGATACCCCCTCTGCTAGCTCCCAATCTGCCTCCAAATTTTGTTTAGAAGACCTCACTTGGGCATTGATCCACAAACAGGAAAATGAGCAAATGAGGCATGGAAATGCGAAGGGTCAGTACAGCCCAAAGGAGGGAGACTATGTCTCTGTTTCAAATGGACAAGAACCAAAATCATCAAGAAAAAGACATCTACCTTCAGATAAGATGATTACAGGTAGTAGGGGTAAGAGCAAACCAAACACTAAAGAGTTATATTCCATACTTTTAATTGTAAATCTACTTAAAAGCTATTCGAAATGCTTTGAGTACTATACATTTCACAAGAAAGAAACACTATTAGTCAGTAGTTTCTGTTCTAGAAAAAGATCTAAAATTTCATAAGCTCAATTCCAAATTTTTTTAAATACTGTAACAGCTTATTTGCTTCACTCATAAAATATGAACTCTTTTTGACTTTTCCTTAATTATGGGTTTGGGAAGAATTTCTGTTTCCTGGAATAGTGAAGGGGGAAAATCCTGTTTACTTTAGAAATAACATTTATTTATTTATTTTGCTTCTCTCAAAGCAGAGGGTCACAAGATGACCAGAGTCTATGACACAAAAATTATGAAAGAAGATGATAGAACACAAATTTAAATCAAATTAAAAAAAAATTAAAATGCTGACAAGCTTGTGGCAGTACAGTCTGCTAACAATTTACTCTGGAATTCTCTATGAAAATTTCAATTATTGTGCAATATATGAGATCTAGCTTTTTCCAAATAGCCAAAAAGAGGAAAAAAAGCAGCCTCCTTAGATGATACTATGGCACCTCTGTCCCTGTTTTTTTATCTGTGTGCCTAAACACATGCTTAATAAATGTGCTTAGAGAGTCTGCTGATCTAAGCTTTGCTTTGTCACCAACTTTAGTTAGCACAGGCTGACTGGAGTTACTGGAGTTCATTACTGGTATTGCAGTACAGCAGAACAGTTGTTTCTCATTCTCAGAGTAACTTGTCTTGCTGCTTCCGTTAGTGTCCCCTTTGGTAGAAAAGGGGAGAACATGCCTTGGAACAAAGGCAGGCTGTGGTGGGGAGCCCAAATCATAAAGCTAAGCTTTCAATTTTATAAAATGGGAACTGATACAACAAGATGTGAGGAGGAGAAAGGGAAGGAGTTGAAGGACAGCTTCTATGGGTGCAGGTAGTCAAAGGGCACATCAGAGACCATGCACGGCTCTGGTAAGCCTAGCTCCTGCCTGTGGCTTCTCGCTTTCTCATGATGATGAAGCTGCCCTGAATTTACAAATTGTTATTCTGGATGTTGCTGAAAGGAAGTACTGCTCACGAGAACCTCAGATCCTGGCAAGAGCCACTCTGCCCTAATTCTAACTCTTTCTGGCCTGTTGTCATTACCCCACTGCCTAGGCAAAGACTCTTAGTGAAATCTCTTTCTGGGTGAAGGTCCTATTTGTGGTGCCTTGGCTCCTGTTTCCCTGTAGGCATTGGCGTATATGGGGGAATCTCATTAAAAGTATCTTTCTATGAGGAAATTTTCTTATAACTTGATCTACGGAGGAATTAGGCACTGATGCCAGGACCTGTGTGTGCCAGGCTGGTCTGTGGCTATGGTGTTGGACAAAAATAACCACATAGACTTTTGGAAGTCTTTTTCAAGAGTCTGACGAATAAAGATAGCGGTGAGGCTGCCAACCAAAATCTAACCCAACTGCCTTTGCCAGCCTGGGCTTCACTCTTTCTCAACCAAGGTTCATGGTTATTGGAGCAACAAAGCTGATTTTTTTTTCTTAAAAAAAAAAAAAAGAGAGACAAAGCAAAAAAAAAAAAGGTTCTCACGCTTTCTGTTGAACTAATATTGGGGCTTCTGTGGGTTGCGTCTGTTGGTGACTTAGTCAAGTATCTTTGAGGTCTGATTATTTTCATAGAGGATGTACATAAAGTCCAGTTTCTCCTGCTGCGTAAACCCCACTGTGTACAGGGAAACTGACTTTTCTCACTGTTCCTGCCTGCTCTCTAGCAGAAACATCACTTCCATCTCATTATTCCTGTGATAGTGCCTCTCTGGCTGTATCTGATGTGTCCTTGCTGCCTCCTTTCTGTTCTTGAGTGTTATTTTTTGCTGCTTATCTCTTGCACGCAGCTCGAAGTAATAACTCTCAAACCCTCCAAAAACCTCCTGAGCCACTACAGTACAACTCTGCTCCCACTCCAGCCCTGCACGTGGCCTGTGTTTTGGGTGGTGACTTCTCTAGTTTTGGTTATCTATCTCATAAAGTAGCTTCAATACTTTTTTTTACACTGCCCTAAATAGGAGTTGGTTGTTGCATCCGTCAGCTTAACAGCCATAGCCAGCAACTGCTTCACTGAAGGGGCCCTGGGGAAGTCCAGCAGAAAGAGAGGGCTAGGCTATGGTGAAATTAAGCAACATAATTCATGGCATGTTGGACATAAGTTATCATCACAATAGTACTGTTTTGAAGCTTTTATGCGTGCTGGACTTGAATATCACCATTACTTACATTTGCACATGGGCATAGACCGTCTACATGTAACCCACTTTCATACTTACCTAAGATATCTGCAGTTTCTTCCAATTTCTGTGAACTTGGTACAAGATCTGAAGACTTTCGAGGCTAGTGGGTAATCTAGGCTGAGAAAGTTCTGGCCTAAATTGCACTGCAGTCAATGGCAATCAGACCATGGGCTTTGATAAGCACAGGGCTCATCCCTTCAAAGAAAAAGAGCAGTAAAGAGACAGAATGGTGGTGCAGTAAAACACATCTGAAGGAAGATGTCTGTCGTGGCAAAAAATGTCAAGTGATATTTTTAGTTTGAAAAGGAACAAAGGAGACAGCTTGCAATGTTTTAATTGTTAGGAAAGTTGCTGATTGCATTGTGAAAGAATTTTCTCACTTCTATGGTAATACTTAATTCTTTTTGAAAAAATGACATACTTTGCTAATCTGGACAGATTTGGAGACACAGGAATGTATTCCTGTTTGGTATGAACGGGTGTAGCTTTGTACAGGAGCTACACAGGGCAAATGAAAATCTGTCACTTTGTGTCTTTTAGGGGAAAATTTCAACAACCCTATATCAAAAAGTCACATTTTTTGTATTGTGGGAGCCCTGGGCTGAATGCTACTGTTAAACTAGTATAAAAGTTTCCTAATTGCTGCTCTGATAGAAGGCATTTGGCTTATATACTGCACTAGAGAATCCAGTTTTCACCGCAGTGTGGTGAAGTTATTCAGGACAGTATTTTTCTGTAGCAGCATGACAGGGCTTATATTCCAAACAGCTTCAGGAACACTTAAGGACAGTTTCCCCTCTGTCTTACTATATTATGACTTCCATGTTACTACTATGCACTATGAAATTGGGTAATAGATGCACGTAGCATTAGCATCAGATCTGGTAGGTGTGAGAACCATCACGGTTCTCACGTCATGGAGTTGTGAACTTCTCTGTATCTGCTTCGCACCTTGCTGCTATCGTAAAGAGGAGGAGAGCAGCCGTTTGCAAAGCTGAGCTCTCTGTGTCCTGGCCAAATCCTTTACAGATGGGCCAATTTCCTTCCCAAATGTTTGATCATGGTGGTGTGGCTGATGTTCCAAAGACAGCCTGGCAAACGGCTTCTTTTTACTGGCAGGAAGGACCAGTCTTTGGAAATTTAACTCTGAGTTCACTTATTCCTGGGAAAATGACAGGCAGATTTCAATGAGCAAAAAGCTTCAGGAGTTTAATCTTGGTCAGTCATCCCTCACTTTCCCTTCTGAAATCCAGAAGGCTTATTTAGAAAGCAAAGGAATTTGGTGAAATGGTAAATAAACTATAGTTAGGAAAACATTTTTTAACCAGATAATGACAATCCAGAAAGTGCTTCTGAGCTCTGAAGTATTGGCTACAGTCAAACAAGAATTGGAATTTTTTTCCTGTTAATGAATATGCTTTCTCTTGTTTTACATATTTGATTAAATCACCATGGGTAACATTAAATACATGATATTTCAGAAATTCATACTGGTTTTTCTGACTGTCCTGGAGCCTCTTTTGTCTTCCCTTAAGTTTGCTTCTGACTAAATGTTTCCGTTTATTTGGAACTGAAGATTAATTGTTGTACTCAACTTCACTGAAGCATGCAAATGTTTCTGGGAAGCTGACTGTAAAATAGGCCATAAGCAACCAGAGTCCCATAGATTATGTCCCAGGGACAGCTGCTAGGATATTAGAGTATGTTATGTTTTGTTGCGAGATAACACAATCACTTTCCTGGATGTGCAAAAGATACCTGGGGAGAAATCACTGGTGAAGCAGCTCTAGGGAGACTGGGCCAGAGCTAGAAGAAACTCTGGATGGGAGCTAAAATGGTATTTATGAAAACTTTTGCTCACCTGGTGCCTAAACTCCTTAGCTCCTCAGGCACCGGGAGCTCTCCACTGCACACGCTTTTCTGCCCAGATGTTCCTTGGTATCAGTGGGGTAAAACAGCTGGGTGCCTGGCCCACATGTGGACCCCCAGCCCCTGCGGTGGCTGGCCCTGCCCATGATGTGCTGCAACTCTGCACACAGCGCTTTGGTGGCTCCTGCTTTTAAAACACAGCTGGAGGGAGAAGGGGCAATGCCCCTTTTATGAGAATGCTCGATGTCCACAGCACTCCTTCCAGTTTCTTGTTTAAGCTGATTTCCAAAGGGAAAGATTGTGGTTCCTGCTTCTGATCCAGAAGATGCTTGCGTGGGATTGCTTGGAAAGGGGAGAGGAACCCTTCTCATCTCTTCTCCTGTGTACCTTAGCCATGAGGGCAGACAGTGTGGCTCAGTCTTGCTCTCTTTCCCTGGTCCAATGAATGTTGTCATGCGAGGTACAATGGCTTGATCAGGAAGAAAAGGCATAGAAATCTCTTCCGTCCCTTCAAACAAGCTCCAGTCTGGGCATGGGGTCATGTCTCTGGGGGTAGGAGATAGGAGAGAAATCTTTGAACTTGCCTTTCCCATTTCTGCTTGGTGCTTCCACCACCCCTTTGTTTTATGGATTGGGGAAGGTATCATTTGCTATATATTAACAGAAAAGATGAAGTCCAGGGCAATTTTTGAAAGGAAGGGTGTAGGCAGGTATCTTCAGGGCTTGCTTCCTTGACACCCAGAATGAGATGGCACACTGAAAATGCTCAGCCACCCTTTGCCCTTGCTTGTTATGCAGAGGGCCATCAGCCAGAGCTGTCTGAGTGTGGCAGCTACAAAGTGGGTGCAGGATGCTGTTTGTGCAGTAGTCACAGAAGCATGGTGCTTCATAATGGTTCTGAAGCCCACTTTGGGGCCAAGTACCTGGCTCTTAATAGTTTTTAAAAAATCTTAGGCATCCTTTTCCCTCATTGGTGGGTGTGTTGCTGGCAGCTTTTTAATTCCACTCAGTGCCGAGGCGGACTTTTTTTCCCTCACAGTAAGCAGGAGAAGCTCTACCCCGAGAAGGTGCTAGCAGTAGCATTTCTGTCTCAGGGCTTCTTGCAGATGTTTGTCCCACTTCTCTCTTGTGAGGGCTTTCCTTGGCAAGCCTACCTTGAGTTGTGAGTGTTGCTCACTGCTCCTGCACTGCTGCTTGGCCCCGTGTGACGGGTACACCACACAACCATAACCTCTTCCTATGGCAAACAGTGGTAAAAATATTGCAGAGAGCCAACTGTGGTATTTTTTTCTTTTTATTTTTTTCTTTTCTTTTTATTTTTTTCCTTGATGACTTTCTCCAAATACCTCTAATTAGGTTGCACAGAAATGATAAATCACAGTGTGTGTCTGCAGCCTGGGATCTGTCTGTTGACGTGCTGGATTTAGCAAGCCTGACATGAATCCCTCAGTACAGCTAGGGCAAAGAGTACAGTAAAAAATGTCGTGTGAGTGTGGAAGAAGTTGCTGTCCCAGCTGTTTCTCCCTGCTCTTCCACTGGAGATTGCAGGCTGGTAAAGCTGGAGGTGGAATAGGATGAATGCGTGCATCTTTGCTGCTGCTGGGCAAAGAGCAGTGGCCCAGGCGGCCTTTATCAGCAGATTGTGCCCGAGGGTTTCTCAGCAGCTTCTCACCAGTGAAAGGGGTGTCCCTCCTCTTCCCTCCCACACTGCAGCTGTGGTCCTGGTCATTTCTTACACAGGGAGTAGCACCTGTCTGATCTGTTGGTTCCATTTATTTGATAAGCAATAAAAATATTAGTTTTTTGGGGAAGCTGATTTTGTTGTTTGGGACTTTTCTGGTGTGGTGGGGTTCTGTTTTTTGGGGTTTTTTTTGTTGCTGTTTTGTTGTTATTGTATTGTGGTTTGGTTTTTTTTCCTATAGGTTTAGTGAGCTGAGCTTGCTCTGGAAGGGTGGTAAGCAGGGGAGCCTGTGCAAAGAGGTGGTAGGAGTGGCAAGAAGGAAAGATTGCCCCTTTAGTCAAGAGTAGCTGTTAAACTAAGCTCAGCTGCGGTGGCAACCACAGCCTAATCCAACAGCAAACTCTATGGCATGCTTGACATTTTCCTCTTCTCTGAATGCTACAGAGGGTAAACTGAGCTGCACATCTGCAATGCCAGGAAGAAATCTACTTCTATGCACAAATTAAAACTTACTAATTATCTCTTATTTTTATGGAATACATTTTATAGCCTCTTTGTTGTGTATTTTTCTATTTTTTCCCTTTTTTCTTAGCCACAGAGAAGAAAAAAAGTTCTAGAAAAAGTAAAAACCCTGACAGACAAGATTTTATGCTCGGTGACTAATGCAACTAAATTAATTGGGTATTTTGTTGTTTAAGAAAGCAAGACTTCCAAAGATGGGGAAAAAAAAAAAGGTAGGTGAAGTTTGCTAGTTCAGATGGATATTTTTGTAAGTAAATAAATAAATTCATGCAGGTAATTCTGAGCCACTTCAGATCCCACAGGCCAGAGAGGTGGAAAGCCATTCCTTGAATTTTAAGATGTTTGTGGAAATAATTCCCTTTGTCCTACAAGGAGGATTAGGGGATCTACTCACGGACCTTCCTGGTGGCTTTACTGAAGGAGATACGGGGGCTGGACTTGCCTTTGCATACACAAAGGGCAATAAAACAACCAGACAAATGGTCAGAGAGGTCCCCATAAACATATCAAAGTTTAATGCTCAGTTTACGTAGTGGGCCTCAACTGTCTGTAGGAGATGGGTTTAAGCTGGGCTGCCAGACTTGGAAGCAATGCAGGCACGAACGTATATTTGGTTTCTCAGCTCTGCTGCAAGGGCAGTAACAAACAGGGGGAAGGAAGGGGGACCAGAAAATAGGTAACGTTTTAAACCACTGGTTTGAGCGTTTCGTGTGAGAATGTATGTCAACACCTATAGAAAGGGGAAGACACATGGTGTTCGGTTTGTTTCGATTTTTTGCAACCCTGTCATTTAACAAAGAAAGAACCAGGGCCTTAAACAAGCAACAGCTTCTGCCATCGATGCCTATAATAGGACTGTGCTGGTAATAAATTACAGCAATGAGCTTGTTAGCAAGGTCCAGGCTTTAAACACTTGCTTAGTTACTGTAGCTATAGCTCCAGATCATCAAAGTGCTCCAGGCGACCCAATGCCTGTGACACGGGAGCTCCTCTAACCCAGGCTCTGCCAGGGGAAGGGGCAGGATTTCTATCTCTCCGCCTTACAGCGCTGTTGGTAAAAAGGCTCAGCAGCACTCAGCACAGTTCTGCTGCAAAGATAAGTAGCAACTGTATTTTTCTTTTCTTTTTTTTTTCTTTTTCTTTTTTTTTTCTTTTAATGTATTAATTTGACCTTCTGACTAGTTGCATATAGAAAAAAACCTGCCTGAGCCTATTCTGCAGGCAGAAAACAGCTTATCTTCTGTCTTCCATGAAAAGACTTAGATGAAACAGGAGATGAGAGCTTGTTTCACTCCATACTAATCACAGTAATGTAATATGTATTTGCTTTTCTCAATTACAGGCCTGAAATGGGAAGCTCTAGGGAAAACATTTTTTTTCTTCTCTCTGACAATCTTATTTTAATGCTGCCTGCTATTTATACACAAAGTAAGGGAAAATAAGGAATGATAGCATGTAGCACATTGATCCAGGCTTAGAGCAACAAAAGCTGAGGAAGTTCAGTGGCAGGTCCACAGTCATAGGCAGCTGTGTGCAGGTGAGGAGGAGGAGGAAGCAGCAGCAGCTCATAGCCACATCTACTGGCTCAGTGCATCCAAGGGCATCCTTTGCTGGTGATGTGTCAGTGTGGGCTTGGTGATTGGGTCTGATGGCCTCGTCTGTCTGGCTCCAAAATTTCACTTGCATCTGGTGCATTTCTGATCTGGGGCAGAGCCAGAAGAGCTGCCCAAGAGGGGAAACCCAAGGTCAGGTGGGGTTCCCACACCTTCACAGCATGGCAGCAGCCTCCAGTATCTCTGCTGCCTTCCCTAGGTCAGACCGTGGTTTGTCTCAGAGGAGTGCCAGAGGCTTCTCCCTTCATATGTGGCCTTTGCATCATGAAGCACAGTGAGAGAGTTGTCCTCCATGGGGTTGGGAGGAGGAGAAGGAAAGTTTGCACAGCTCCTGATGGGAGTAGGGGAGAGCGTGGGGTGCCTGTGGCATGGGAGATGTCAGGGAATGGGATGGGTATTGCAGGGATGTCCCAGGAGGAGGTCCAGAGCAACTGTGAGGTGGAGGGACCTCGAGAGGCTACAGGGTGGGATGGGAAGGCCGGAAAGGCAACAGCTTGCCATACAGCTATGCATAGGCTAACGTATCCAGTGTGTTGCTTCCGAATGGGTAAACCAAATCACTGAACTTGGCTATGTTTGGAGAGACATGTCTGACCAGCTGCGTGCTTAACTACTATCCTTTTCTCGTGGGATCTAGTCCAAGCTCCAGTAATGTCAGCAGAACCTTGATGACTTAATGGATTGTGCCTTTTAGTGCCAAGATATTTTTTCCACAAATACCTTAACATTTGGGTGGTGGGCAGGAGGGCAATTAGACAGTCCTGCTTCCTTTGCTTGCAATTAATTTTGGTCAGTGAAAATGTTGTTATTTTCAGAAATGATCTTTTTTAAAAACCAGAACATTTGTTTTTGCGAAAGAATACTCACTTTTTTAGAAAAATTTAATGATTTAATTGAAAAAACAATACAGATAAGTTTTTGTGGTTTTACCATCCCGATCTATTGTTTTTTTTCATGTCTCCCTTTTAAGAAGCTAAAAAGGGAAGGAATGAAAGAATTAATTATAAACTTTTTTTCAAGAAGAAGCTTGAAAAAACTTTTTGAAAGTCCCAAAGGGAAAAAAAAGATCAGTTTGTAAGGTGTCACCAACTTCTTTCCTCTGACCTTCTACATATTTAACTTAGGTAGAGTTCAGAGGAGTTTTAGGCAGTCACTCAGGAGGAGAAAGAATCATAGAATGTTTTGGGTTGGATGGGACCTTTAAAGGTCATCTAATCCAACCCCCCTGTAGTGAGCAGGGGCATCTTCAACTAGATCAGGTTGCTCAGAACCCTGTCCAACCTGATCTTGAACATTTCCAGGGGGCATCTACCACCTCCCTGGGCAACATGTTCCAGTGTTTAACCACCCTCATCATAAAGCATTTCTTCTTTATATCTAGTTTGAATCTATCTTCTTTTAGTTTAAAACTATTACCCCTTGTCCTATTGCAACAAGCCTGCTATGAAGTCTGACCCCATCCTCCTTGTGATCCCCCTTTAAGTATTGAAAGGCCACAGTAAGGTCTCCCCAGAGCCTTCTCTTCTCCAGCCTGGACAACCCAACTCTCATGACCAGCTTTTCATCCCCAAGTACTCACAAGTCCTTCTCAGCAGGACTGCTCTTAATTCCTTCATTCTTCAGCCTGTATTGATTCTGGGGATTGCCCTGACCCAAGTGCAGGACCTTGCACTTGGCCTTATTGAACCTCGTGGTGTTCACCAGGGTCGAATTCTTGATCTTGTCCAGGTCCCTCTGCATGGCATCCCACTCCTCAGGCATGTCAGCCACACCATGAAAGGGAACTTCAGGTTGTCCTGTTCTCCAGTTAATTTGAAATCTGTGGAAAATAAGTTCTTTATTTGTTAGCATCTGTCTCTCAAATTCAGCAGGTCACTGTCAATAGCACAGCTCAGAACTGGATGATTACTGAGCTGGGATATGATTCAGAGTTAAGATGCAGTACTTCAGTGAAGGGGGCTGATGTATCAGTGAGCACATACAAAGCTGCCAAAGAAGGCTACAGGTAGATATCAAGGTCTTTTTCACTCCCAGAATCATTAGCCTATCTTGTACATTCAAGCTTCCGGTTTTCCATTTAAACCAATATTTATACAGAATGAAAATATTCACACTATAAAATTTTTAATATATAAGCTCTACTATCCTCTTAATTATTCAGTAGCTGTTTGGACATGTGCACTGACAGAGACAGTATGAAGAAACAGTGGCTCGAGTGTGTTTTAATGTGAAGAGTGTTTTTATCTGTGTTAGCAACTGTTCAGTAGGCAGTAAGCCTTTAATAATAAATATTTTCTTATCCTGATTTTTTTATTTTTTCCTGTTTCCTTATTTCTACAGCTTGTCCATCAGCTTCATGCCAATCTTGGTCAGTCTCATCTGAGGGATCAGAGGCAGTGGAAGCTGTCCAGTTTCTGGGTGGGTTTTTTTTCTACTGCATGGCTTTGTTTACAGGATTTTTTATTTCTATAAAGAGCCCTTCATTGCAGAGAATCTCCAGCACTTTTAGTGGATTTACTCAGAAGCACTAAACGAGTTTTTAATATGTTGCAAAAATGCAGCCACCTCTGAGGAGAAAGGTGTTATTTTTGCTGTTTGTGACAAGGTGTAAAACAAAAATTCCTGCCTGAACTCTGAGTGTGGAGCATAGGGACGTGAATTTCTAGGATGCTGTTAGGCTTCTGGAGTTAAAAGAGGATGTAGAAGTGTTCATTGTGTTTGTTTAGGTGCTAGTTTGGGTCTTATCTGAGAGATGGCATCTCCCTGACCCCTTTTCTCATGTTATAAAATTGGGTATAGATTTGGGAAACAGTACACAGTCTGTTGGGTCTGGAAGTAATGCTCCCCCTGTGACTCCCCCTAAAATACTAAACAGATTGAAAAATATTGATCTTCTTGGTGTGATGTTTCAGAATGGTTGTGCATACAACTGGGAGCCCATACCCAGCAAAGCACAATGAAATTTCAGTGTGTAGAAGGCTCTGCTCGTGCTGAAGTAATGAAGGACCCCACAGCTGTGCTCCTCCAAGGTTTCTCATAGTAATTTTCCATGAAGCTATGGAAAAATATTTATTCTTCCTTCTATAAACATGTCTGTAGGAGATTTAAGGGAAGGCATGCGTGCAGACACACATAGAAAAAGTCCCCTTACATAGCCATAATTAACAAAATGTCTGTGTTTTAATATTCCAGGAGGTTACAAAAAACCCTGTGTTTTCTTTGTCGCCCACCCCGCTTTTGTGTATAATCAGACACAATATATGTAGTAGAGAGGTCTAAGGTTCTCCCCACCTCTGTGGCAATCTATGTAGTGGGACGACCATCCTCTGGGATAGTATAGATTAAAGAAACTATTTATTTCATGTCCTTCAGTAAGTCTGGGTTGTAGAACATGAAAATAAGTGCTTATGAGGGTGACTCACCTCTTTTTATTCCCTCCTTGCTCACATATACCTGGATTTCTTGTCTCTCCTCTCAGGAGCAGTCTTCATGCACTTCCCGCCTCTGTGTAATCAGCGATATTTCATTGCAGCAAGGCTCTGTTAATAGTGAGGCTGGTGCTTTTATCTTCAATTATGTCTCCCCAGCATCTTGCCAACGTGCACAGTAAGGTAAAAAGGGAGAGCTGAGCACATGCATACCCTCAAATGGAAAGTTGTGTTTATGTGGTTGTGGTTATGGTCGGACAGTAACCAGCTTTGCATTCCTGGGCATACACAAGAGATGTGTCTGAATTTTCTGAGTCTGCCAGTTCACTCAACATTATTTCAACAAATGGTCTTTGATCGAGTCACAGAGTGCAAGATAAGAAAGGAGTTCTTTGGCCAGGCACTGTTTCTCTTGCTGATTGACAGTTATAGGACCTAAAATGGTGGGTACAGATGCAGGTGACTTTTCTGTAGGACGTAGAATCTGAACAATCTTCCTGAGTCTAAGTAGGGATGGACTGCCATTACTGGAGCAAATCTTTCATCAAGCCCAATCAAGTAGGAAATTATGTTATTTTTCTCTGTAACAGGCAGCTTTTCCTAAAAATTAAAAAAAAAACCCCAAAACCAACAAAAAAGCCCTGTCATGTAGACAGTCAAACCTATAATTAACAGTTTTGTGAAGAATCATGCCACTTTGAAATTTGTTCCTGATCTGAAGTTGAAATGAAAATTACTGTTTTCAAGAGTTCTTCTTTCACTACAATTTTCCCAAAGTTTTAATTTCTGAATATTTGTTTGTTAAATGTTCAAAATAGTGTCAAGGTGTTTCAGTGCCAAATACATATGATATTTTGACTTAGAATAGTATTGGTATTTCAATCAATAGATGAACTGAAGTAATAACAGGATGTCTAACTAAAAAAAACCCCAAAGCAACCAACCAAAAAAAACCAACAAACAAACCCAAACAAAAAACCACTCAGAGTAATTCAGCTGTTCTGTGCTCATATTGTAGGCAATAATATAGGAATAAGAAACATGAAAGGTCATATAATGGGATTTTAAATGACATTTCTTAACTTTCCTCCATTAAATTTTAAATACTCTTTCCTGTGGGGCTTTCCCTAGCATTAATTGAATTTTAAGAAGAAATTGTGGTTTTATCAAAACAGACTTTTGGAAAGCTATTCTGACTGTATTTAATACTCATTAGCTGGGTTTTTTCCCTTTCCTGCTTTTGGAAAATGCTGATTGTTGTTGTTGGTTTTTTGTCGTTGTTGGGGGTTTTTTTGACCGAAACAAAATTTAAATAGTGAAAACTGGTACTCGTTAAAGAGCCTCTGGCAAGATGGAGACCACTAGGAGTGCTAGCCCTGATATCATGATGAATTTCTGTGTGGAACATTTATCACTCGTATCATAAATGGGGATATCATGGGCTGTAACTGTATCCTGCTGTGAACTGCTGCATTACACAGGCCAAAGAGACTTGGCTGTTTCAATAGAGGAACATTATGCCTTCAACAATTATAAAGACATAAGCCCTGGTAAGGAAGCTCAGGTGATGGAGGCTCCAAGCTAAGTTCATAGAATCATAGAATGTGCTGAGTTGGAAGGGACCCATCAGGATTATCAAGTCCAACTCCTGTCCCTGTGCAGGACACCCCAAGAGTCACACCATGTGCCTGAGAGCATTGTCCAAACACTTCTTGAACTCAAGCAGGCTTGGTGCTATGACCTCTTCCCTGGGGACCCTGTTCCAGTGCTCAAACACCCCTTGGGTGAAAAACCTTTTCTTGATACCTAACCTAAACCTCCCCTGATTCAGGTTCCTACTGTTACCCCGAGTCCTGTCATTGGTCACAGGAGTGAAGAGATCGGTACCTGCCCCTTCTCTTCCCCTCGTGAGGAAGCTGTAGACCGCAATGAAGTCTCCCCTCAGCCTCCTCTTCTCCAAGCTGAACAAACCAAGTGACCTCAGCCACTCCTCATAAGGCATCCCCTCCAGACCCCTCACCATCCTTGTGGCCCTAAGTTATTCTACTGGTATGTTTTTCAGTTCAGAACTTGTTGCCTTCTTTTGGTTTGAGTATTATTTTTGTTTCAGCTTCCAGACACTGTTTTTTTCTGCCAAATTACAGATCTATATGACCTCTATGACTATTTACATTCCCTGCTGGTAACTGGAAATTGCAAAACATGTGTAACTTTCAATTTGATGTATGTCAATCCTCTTGCATGTATCAATGTCAGCCCTTCCAGATCTTCAGACTTGCACTTGGCCAATAATGGTGTCATTAGATCTGGGAACACAAGGGAGACCCCCCCGTTTTGTTGGGTTTTTTCCTACAACGTTCTTAAATGTAAGGCTGCTTTAGCATCATGCTATTCAGATGAATTCATTACGGAAACTGTTAGAGAACAGGCCAGAAGACTGATCAATCTTTGTTACTACTTATAATTTTTTTGTCACTTTCAGATGTCACCTGCAGTGATTTTATATGTACTTTCTTCTTCAGGTTGTTAATATGGTTTTCAAAGTGTATTGAGCACAACGTGGACAGCTGCAGGATTTCACGAGAAATGCATCCTCTGTCTGAAAGCCATCATGCTAGCCTGTACTGCCCTGTGTGAGCCTTCGGTGGGTTATGAAGAACGGATGGTTTTAGTGAGGCTCTGTAAAACTCAAGGAGCTGTCGTCATACAGTAGCTTGTGAAAGCGGGAATCCAGACCAGAATTTCTGAAAGACAGACATCACATTGCCACTTTCTTGTTTTACGGATCCTGCTCAAAATCTTGCAGTGTAACTATTATAGGGGCAATTACTGTATTCTGCTTGCCACTGAAATTCCCTTTCCCACCTGCGTGGCAGTACGTTTGGAGAGAGACGTCTCCAGTGTTGTCATTCTCCCTTCCTTGTGCCTGATACTTCTGACTTAATAGCACTTGACAGCGCTGCATTTGACCTTAGTTTGCTCAGGGCTGACTACTGTTGATTCTAAGTTACAACACATAATGAAACTAGGGATCTTATTTCCACAAGGAATCAACACACTGCAAGGTCTTAGCAGGATCCTAGAAAGAAATAGAAGCTCATTTGTATGCAAGCAGATGAATAAGAATATCCATAATTATATGAAGAAGGTACTGGCCTGTCATACACAAGACCTGCTGCTTTTTCTAGATTGCCATCACTCCTCTTTCATCCCTTCCTGCTTTACTTTTCCCCTTTTCTTTTCTCTAGCACACTGTAGTGCTTCAGTCTACCTACATTTTCATTTGTACAGCAGCCATATGGTATCAAACAATTTTCTAGCTGGTTCCATTGCAATATAAATGAAAGTACCATGCAATTTCTGTAACAAATATATAAAATTAATATATAGATAGGAAGGAGTTTTTAGTAAAATAATCGAACTGGTTGTTCAGTTGGTAGCAGAAGGCGAGTTATTTAAGTAGGACAGTTGTAGCCATTCCTCTCTTCTTACGGGATTTATGCCTATATAACTGGGGAATGTGTCGAGCCCTGTACCTTGCTGTCTGCTTCTTCTAGTGGCCCTTCACTTTTATGTTGACTAAGCCTTATTTAAATATTGGCCCTGTCAAGCTAGGAAGAAACAGAAAGAGTGAGACAAAAATATGATGTAATGATGCTAAAATAAACATGGTACAGGAAAGGCAAGAAAGTCGAGCTCGATGAAAGCTGTAGAACGAGCTGGAAATCTTTGTGTGGAAGATTTTTCCAACGGAAAATGCTGATTCATCCAGCCCTTTGCAAAAAGGTCTTAATTTCAAATAGACCTTATTTAGAAGGAGTGATTGAAAACCATTTCCATAACATTACAGCCAACCTTTGAAGGTTTGAAATTACTTCAGTTTTGTCTTTGATATTATTCACTCTGTTTTGAAATTTTGATTGGCTGGGAATTTCAATTTCTGTTTAGCTTTTGCTCTTTTTCAGAGTGGATTCGTTAATTAGCACTGTTTGATTTTTTTTTTTTAATAGAAATACTGGCTTTTCCCACAAAGGGAAAAAAATAGTTAGGTTACGCAAATCAATTGTAAGGAGAGAGCAGAGGAGCAAGAGTGACCTGAAGGGAAAAGTCTATGAAGAAAGTTGAAAAAGTCTTGTACAATGGTCCCTACAGCAGAGCCTGATGCTGAACCAAGCATTTGCATGGCAGGATCTCCAGGGCATCCAGCACTAGATCATAGATTATCGATCGTAGAATGGTTTGGGTTGGAAGAGACCTTAAAGAACATCTAGTTCCAACCTCCCTGCCATGGGCAGGGACACCTCCCACTAGACCAGGTTGCTCAAAGCCCCATCCAACATGACCTTGAACATTGACAGGGAGGGGGCAGCCACAACTTCCCAGGGTAACCTGTTCCAGTGTCTCACTACCCTCACAGGGAACAATTTCTTCCTAATATCCAATCTAAATTTACCTTCCTTTAGTTTGCACCCTTGTCCCTTGTTCTGTCACTACATGACCTCGTAAAAAGTCCCTCTCCAGCTTCCTGTAGGCCCCCTTCAGGTACTGGAAAGCTGCTATGAAGTCTCCACGGAGCCTCCTCCAGGCTGACCAACCCCAACTCTTAGCCTGTCTTCACAGGAGAGCTGCCCAGCCCCCTGATCATGTTTGCAGCCCTCCTCTGGACTCACTCCAACAGCTCCATGTCCTTCTTATGTTGGGGACTCCAGACCTGGACACAGTACTCCAGGTGGGGTCTCACAAGAGCAGAGTAGAGGAGGAGAATCACCTCCCTCAACCTGCTGGTCACGCTTCTTTTGATACAGCCCATGATATGGTTGGCTTTTTGAGCTACAAGCACACATTGCTGGCTCCTGCTGAGCTTCTCATCGACCAACATCCCCAAGTCCTTCTTCTTAGGGCTGTTCTCAATCCATTCTCCACCAGCCTGTATTTGTGCATGTAATTGCCCTGACCCATGTGCAGGACTTTGCTCTTGGCTTTGTTGAACTTCATGCAGTTTTCATGAGCCCACCTCTCAAGCCTGTCAAGGTAGGTCCCCCTAGATGTTCATAAGCAGATCATCAAGGTATTCCAGTAAGAGCTCAGCCCTGAATGGTGGACGGTGGAGTCTGTCACTGGGTCTCAGGAAGGAAAACCTGAGCTTCACTTTTCCCATTACTTTCTTGATCTCGGTTTGTCTTTTGAAAACTGAGAGAACAGGATGGTCCCAGCTCGCTACATCCCTTTCCCATGGCATAGGATGGCAAATTTTCTTTCCTGCTTGGTGCCTGAACTCTTCAAAGCTCGAAAGGACCTAGTAGGGTAGATCTGCCCGTGTTACTGGCATTTGTACATTTTAACGTCATGGTCCTCTGGGACTCGCTTTGTGATTTCTGGCCACTCAGGTGTGACCATCCCAAAGCACTGCTAGAAAACACTGTGTTTTCTTACAGCCAGAACAAAGCGGGTAGGGAGACCGACCTTGGAGACCAGAAAAGGAAAGCAGGATGTAAAGCAACATGTTTTTGTAGGCTGTCTTCTAACCAGATGAGTAACAACCATCTTTCGTTTGAAATGCAGGCAGGAACAACCACGGAGGGCTTGGGTGTGAGGGGCAGGGATAACACTGTGGGGCTTTTGCTTGTGGAAACTGAGGCAGAGAGAACAGTAAATGCTAGCCAGACAGAGCTATTGAAGCCTGTTTAAGTGGCCCTAAAGGAAGAAAAAAAATGAGAAGTTTTTTCGCAGTAAGTACTCACTACATGAGGCTTCAATCTTGGCAAAGTAACTCTTGAGTCTTTGTTCAAAAAAAGTAGGACTTTGGGTTTTTTGTTTTTGCTTTTTTTTGTTGTTGTTTTTGTTTGGGTTTTGTTGTTTTGTGTTTCTGTAAAAAACATTATTGCATCAATGAGAGAACAGACTCTGTCATCAATTTTTCCGCTTAATGGAAACAATTTTGGCTAACTGCCTGGGGTCAGCAAAGACTAAGAATTCATACACTGCTCTGTTGCTTCCATGGCACATACAGTGTTCTGTCCACAGAAGTTTAAGTGTCCAGGTGACCCGATTCCAGAGAGATTTGTATCTTGGCTCCTTAGTAAAAAAAGAACATGGGTATGATGTTTTGCAGCTGTGATATTTGTATCTTCGAAGTCAGGAGGTTGTAGCTGCAGTAACCCTTTGTAACCGCTCTCCCGGGAGAAGTGGCACATACTGGAGGGGTAAGGTGGAGAAATGGGGACAGCTCAGCTTGGGACGAGGACTGTGACGCTGCACCTTTGCCAGTAATAGTTTGCTGTCATATGCAAGGCTGTGAGCTGTGGCAGATCAGCTGTTGTTTCATGAGCTGCAGAGCTGTCCTGGCAGGAAGGGTGAAAATCTCCAGTATAGGTGTGGGAGGGAAACCTGGGGAACTACTGCAGAAGTTGCAGGGTAAGCCCTTTCCCTGCATGAATCGCAGCCCTCACTAAGACATGCAGGTTTAGCAGCTACCTGGAGACATAAACACATGCCTTTATTGCTGTAATGAGGAATAGCGTGGAGACTGCAGGCCACAGGTGGGGAAATGACCTGTGTCTGTATGAGCAGCTGCTGCTGACCTGTCCGCAAATTAGCATAAGAAATAAACATGAAAAATGCACACAGGTCCATCACGCATTGAGATCTCTGTTTGGAAGGGAAACAAAGCACCTTGAAATAAAAGCAAAAAAGAAAGTCTGGTAGCACAGTCCGCTGAGCCAAGCATTCCTGCTCCTCACAAGGATAATGGTTTATGACGATGCCTGTTGTATAGGAAGATACACTGGTAGGATGATTATATCTGATTTGCTGTCACTTAGCATATGAAAAGCTTGCTAAAAAAGTGGGTGGGTAGTAGGAATGAGTTGTGATACTAGAACCTGCTGAGCCACCTTTGTAACTACAACACTGTTACAAGAGAGAGAGCAAAACCCAAATGCAGCAACCCACCTACTCCGCAGTAATGAACGGCTTTGGTGGTAGAACAGAAGTTCCGAAGTTCCTGGAACAATCTTTTGTCTAAGGCAGATTTGATCTCAGCCAGGGCTTAATCACCATTAGAAAGCATATTAAAGACATGTTCTCCTGCAGGTCATGTTTAGACGACGAAAACAGAATTTTTTAAATGTGTCAGCTGACATGCTTAATTAATGCTGCTTTTAATAGTTCAGTCTATCTATCTAAAATAATATTTAAAAAGGAGTGTGTACATATGTATTTTTAAAAATGAACATGATTAGTCCCTTTTGATAAAAAATATGTATGCAAAATTTTGCTACCTATAAAATGCAGACTAGTAAAAATAAAGTTATTTTCCCATTGTAGCTGTGGCCTAAATAAAGTATAAAGTTTGTTGATATTATAATAGTGGAAGAAGAATTTAGCTGTCTCCTTAGCCTTTTTCAGATCTGGTTTGGTTTTGCGATGCAGATAGGATGTTCCTGGCTTAGCAAGCTTGCTAATAACCTAGTGATAGGTGCAGCATGAGCACCTTCCAGAGAGCCAAAATTAAGGGCAAGAAGGTGGCATGCAGAAGTAATCAGGCCAGTGCAGCATCCCTGGCTGAGCCTTCAGGTTAGTGCTCATTCTAGCCCGAGTCCTGTTTCACAAGCATGCATTTTAATGACAAGTTAAATGGGCTTGCTTGTTTAATTGTGCGATGCTTTTGGCTTTGGGAGTGAATCATCCTCATGGCGTGTCCACGGGTGCTGGCGATGGCTGTTGTGCGTGGGGGAGTTCCTGGCAGGGTGCCGGGCATGCGCTAGCGAGAAGCAGGGGCTGCAGCTGCGGGCCCCGGGGACCCGGCACACTGGAGTCGTTTGTAGCTTGTGTACAACTCGCTGTGCACAATTCGGCAAGCTCCCTGTTCTGGTACAGCTGGGGTCCCGTCCTGTCCTGTTCTTTCCAACTGGATGGACTTCGCTTGCTGGGGACTGATGTCGTTACTTAAATTTGTTTAATAAATTTTGCTTCTCCCCCCCAAAAAATAAACATTTTTTTGTACCTGTCAAAATGCACTACAGTTAAAAGATGAAGGTAAGAAGGAATGCTGGGTATCTGTTTAGCTCTGAGAAATCCCAAGCTCAGATAACAGTAAACAGCACTAAATTTTTTTTTTTGGCAAGTATCTAAGATAGTCTTACCTGTTATCTGTGTAACCCGGGGTGGGAGGTGCATGTACGCACAGGGCTGAGGAGGTAAAAAAAGAGAAACGGTGTCCCATCTGGCTTAAATATTTACACAGTTTTAGTTGAGCAGAGTTGAGCAGAATATTTGAGTTCAGCTCACCAGAACAGAGGGTGTGTTTTGTCATTTCCACAGGGCGAGAGGCTTCTCTGGCTGAACTCCTTTTCTCTCCCACCATCCCTTTCTGATAAAATAGCTCTGCTGGTGCTGTTTCAACGCCAGCTCTTGGTGTTGTTAACCTTGTCATCAGGTTTGACTGCCTCCGGACTGACCTTGTTGACTGTGTAGGCACAAACCAGAAGTTTTGAAGAATAGACATTTCCCCTACGTACCTGTCTTGCTCCCAGAGCAGGGGTTGGTGATGGTAACTCCTGCAATGTGCACAACTCCACCCCAGCCCCGTATTCTTATTTTTATGGGTCTGTGTTTAGGATTGTGTTTGCCTTTTGCAAATATTTTCACTATTAGACTCTGAGGGCAGGGGACATAACTGTCTCTAAGGATTTTGAGCAAATTGATTTGACTATTGTCTTAAATTCTTGGTATTTGTAACCCAGTTTATCTACATATGTGATAACTGCATAAATCACTGTATGCGTATGTATTTGTATATACCCCTTTGTCTCCATTCCTCCAGCACTCTCCTTTTTCCTTGCATTTAGAAGTATTGGCAAGGAATCCGGCATAAACTCGGCTGCTCTCTCCTTCGTATGTGCTTCTCCTTCAAATAGGATGTCTGTTGTGGTCGTGGTTAGGTCTTGGAAGCTGCCTGATTTTAGCAACAAGCTACAGCTTTCTGCTCTTCTACTGTTACCTCAGCATCTGCAGCCCTGGCAGTGTTAAGGTCTGTTCAGGCATGTCAGTCCACCGAAGCCTGAGGTTAAACAAATGTGGCCCACTTTTGGTTTAATCTAAAGGCAAATAGAAAACACAGAGTTGTTAGTTAGCTCCTTTTTTTCCTTCTTTTTTATAAAAAAAAATCTAAAGAAAAAGACCTCTTATTTCAAGTTACACTATTATTATTTTGGCCCTCACTTAACTTTTAAATGGTTGGTAGAAATGGGTGCTTCCCTTGGAGAAACTGCAATGGACAGCAGGACATAAGCAAGCAACAGCTTTAGGAAGCTTCACTTGTTCCTAGGAAATAGAAATCCCCTGTCCCTCCTACAGGCAAGTCTTGGCAACAAAAAATGGTTTCTCCAGTAACCCTGAACTGTCTCAGCCTTGCAGGATGAAGTTGCACAACATGTTGGCTTCAGTGGTAGACCTGGGTGAAAACGCTTCCCAGCTCTCCTTTCCTCCTCCTGCTCCCATGCCAGGGTTCACTGCTCCCTCAGCTATGCCAGTTGGCAGTCTGCATGGTGATGGTGAGTAAACTGCACAGAAACACCCTGAATTAAATCATCCCTGTCCCCCAGGACTGCAGGAAGACGAGAGCAAGCAAGGAGCTGTGGTGTAGGAGGGGAACTGGCTCACCATGATGGGTGCAGGGGTGAGCATTTGCAAAGCTGGCCACTCTGCTGGTGGCATGTGCAGCTGCCCCTTCTCGCCAGCATGGAGAGTAAAGTGTTCCTGGTCTTGCAGGAGGTCTGCCAACTCTGGGTAGTCAGCAACGATCTCTGCTGTCTGTCCTCTCTGCTGCTAGTTGCATGGTGATACGGTGACATTTTGTGAAGAGTCAATAAAAGCAGAATACACAAAAGCTGGAGTGAAGTGCTGAAGGCCGTGTCTGTGGTGCCATCCTGCATCAGCTGACTCCATGCCGTTAGCCCAGCCTTGTCTCCATTTACCTGTAACAAACCTGAATACAGTGTGGAGCTGAGCAAAAAAGAACAAGGAGGCTCCTGGAGGCAGAAGTATGAAGAACCTCACTAAAACCAGAGAACTAACTGCAGCAAAACTGCGTTTGGCAGATACAACCTTACTGTTTACAAATATTATGCAAGTTTTCTTTGATTTTTTTTTTTAATTTTATTTTTATTTTTTAACCAACTTTTCATCTTGCTCAGTGAATGGGTAGAATGATCATAGCTGAGTCTGGAGGGTACTTGTATGTGATTTGAATATTTCTTATTTGCTTTAGCTCCATTGGTTGCTTGCAGTGTGCTGGGGTTTTTTTGTGGGTTTTCATTTTGGTTTTTTTGGGTGTTTTTTTTGTTTTTTTAAAAATTTTTTGATACCTGCCTTGGGAATTCCCAAACCACAAGAAGCTTTTACATTAGCTCTGCAAATGCTCTCAATGCAAATAGTTGTGCCAGTCTTTTAGCATATCTTCATTAATGGATATATGTTTGCACAAGAACCTGCAGTGTTATCCATGTTTGTGAACCTTCTTGAAGATGGAACTAAATTGCTATGAATGTTTGCAGTAAGCTCATGAAAAGGAACCTTGAACACCGTGAATTTGCAGGGTTTTCTTGAACAAATACCTGTAAATCCTTGTCCGTTCCCCTGCTGTACTATTTTATTCAGTATGCATGTAGCTGGAAAAAGGAGTATCTATATGTTTTTAAAAAGCTGAGCTTCATCACCCATCACTGGAAAAGGATACATTTTTGTGAGCTGAATATAAAATAATTCCTTAAACTCTTGCTATGGAGTAGTGGGAAGTGTGGACCATTAAGCTTTCCTGCTTGTAGAGAGAGAAAGGATAAAAAGCAGGATGCAGTCTGCCTGTCCCACACCATTGCTTACTGGAAATAAAACCTCTCTGTATGATAAAACAAGAGTAGAGTCTTGAGCTTATGTGACTCTCCCGAAGCAGTGTTGGTGCTGGTTAGGTTAGTGACTGACTGCCTGTAAGAGCTGTTCAAGTCAGACTATGGGGGTGGTAGCACTGTCCTGGTAACTGCTCCATGCTCCTGAACAGAGACAGTTCACCCAGGAAGGCTTCTGTCCTCATCAGGCATTTTCTGAAATGAGTTCTCCAAGTTCCTACACGCAGCCCTGTTCATAAAACTCTCCTGTAGGGATGTCTGTTACAGCACCCCTTTTGTCTCCATCAAGATAGGAAAATTCAGTATAATTAGTGAAGGCTGTTTGCATACTAAATATGATAGTCCCTTAAAATTTGTCTCATCACATATATGACACACTCTGCCTCTGAATTATTTGTTTGTTTTGACTAACCCTCGTTTACTTGAAAAAAAATCTTTTTCTAATTTGGAGAGGGCTATATGTTATTTTTTTTATGCCTTGGTATTTTAGAAATTCTTGGGTAGTCTTTGAAGGTGGTTTCATGTTAGAGCAAGTGTAATCCCTTTTTGCAAGAGGGGAGACAGCTTTTACTCCTTTTTTTCAGCGGTGTAGAGTTTTCATATAGTGTTATGCATAGCTATCAGTCAGTTGCATTTTAGCATTTTTTTTTCTTTGTGTCTTGCTGTTCAAGTCTCAGCAGAGAGGATGTTGTGTTGTCTGCCATGTCTGTGGTTTGCCCTGTGTTTGTAGAGAGTGTATATATTTACTATTTTGGTGAAATATATGCCTATCCATTATTATGTTATACAAATGGGCTTTATCTGTTCAGCGCATTTTGCTTGATTCCGAATGCATGATTTGTCCTGAGGAAATAATTTAATTCTGGCAGCACCTCCTGGTTTTAGTCCTGACAAGCCTTATCAGATAGTGTAGACTTTGAACTTTGCATGTCTCTTCCTTTTTGTCTGTTATTTCTACTAGCACAGGTAGAACTAATATTGAACTTATGCATGGCCTGGTATGTATGCAACTCTTGTAATACACTCCAAAAGTTTTGGGGTTGCTATCAATAACTCTTACAGTATATTCTCTTGTGGTTTATGGTCATTTTCTACTCACATGGTTTCACTTCCTTATCTACTCAAGGCAGAAAAACAGATCTGCCGTTAGATTAATTGGAACAGGAATATAGAAATACATACTGTGGTTGTGAGGATGGCTCCTTGATGATGCTATTTTTCTTTCCAGACCAGGCTGAAGATATACATGCACAGCTGCCTCTCGCACATGGTCCTATGCATGCAGGAACTAAAATAGCATTTCACAGCAAGACTATAGCCTTTACATATAAAACCCACAAGTTACCCAAGGCAGAAAAGACATATGCTGTATTACCACTGAAAGGACCTATTTAAAATTTGTCTGCTGTGAGTTCTATCTTTTGCTCTTCCTCATCTTTGTTACTACTATATGGGTTGTTGCAGAAGAGACTATACTGAGAAACTTGTTAAAACAGAAATCTTGAAATTCTGTCATAAATATTTAGCAGTCCTGGATTTAAAGTGATTTCTCCAACAGACCGCCTCTGAAGTGTGCTGGGATAGTTAGGCTGGTGTTTTGGAGAACTGCTGGAGTAGCTTTCTGTTGTATGTGACCACTCGGACCACTGTATGTAGGGTAATATAGAGAAATTTAGAGTAGTGCTTTCAGGAAAGGCCTGATGACAAAAGACAGTTCATGCAGAGGAAGTAGTAAACGCTCGATGGCTTTGGCTTTTTGCCTATGTCTTGCTTTAATGTTGAAACTAGTGTCAGAAATAAGTGGCTTTTTGTGAGGGTGTGAAATCAGAACCCTAAGAATATTTATAATACATACAAGTAAAGAACCTAAATGCCGGCAATACAAAACAAGGCATTAATATTGCTCTACAGACATCAAAAATGACAGAAAGGGGCAGATGCTGTTGTACTCCTGGTAAGAAATAGCTTCATAGGCTCCAGAAGCAGCAGGAGTGGCAGCTTGAAAGAACCCATGTAAACTTCCAGCAACGCTCCCAAAGAGCCAAGTACAATGCCACCTGCATTGATTGTAGCAGGTGATATCAATATTGAAAAGTTTGTCAGCATATGTAGACCCAAAAAGATAAAAAAAAGTCTGTACAAGACAGTGTTCCAACTCTAAAATATTAATGTGAAATGATTGTAAACCTCAGTTTAACACCAGCGCAGGGCAGCTGCCTGCAGACAGGAAACTATGCCACGGAGATGGTATGTTATCAGTGAAGGCATTGCACTGTTAAAGGGAAGAGTGTGAAAATGTAATCAAATGCTGCAAATATTAAAATCGTCATAATGGATCATCCTTATTCCACTATGCCAATATAAAACACAGGGAAAGCACCAAGAGGAGCTTTACAAGATGAAAATGCAGTTAGTACTGACAATGCCAAAGTCACTGCTAGTCACTGATACTATTCAATTCATAAGCCTAGTGATACGCAGGATGGGACAGACAAGTGATTCATATAACAGAGCCACAAGGAGCTCTAGAAATCTAGTCTGAGCAGATATATATTGTGGTATCCCTACAGCTAAACTGCTGAAATATTATCAAAATGTTTTTGAAGGTCTGAGATTTCTTCCAGGCGCTCTGCACCTGGAAAAAGATTAAAGAGTTCAGCTGCTATAGCGCTTGCCCCACACAGCAATTGCTGTACGAGGAGGAAAAAATGTGAGCTATAGAGAAAAAAGGTAACATTGCTGGTTTCAGAGTCTATGCAGGGAATCGGCATGTGGTCATCATGGAAAAGCCAGCCAAGTTGTGATATGCAAAGCTGAGCACCTTGGAGCTTGCTGGAAAATGCATGCAGTTGAGGCACCACTATCTGCGTGACAAAAATGAAAAGCAGCCGTTTTGGCACTGAGTATTGAGGGCACTGGCAAGTGGATGTGGAAAACACCTACATTACCGCATTCTGGGCATCACCAAGTCAACAGAGGTTATTGAGGATGGCATTTAAGATCAAAGCTGAAATGAAGATTATCAGTGCTGCCAATAAGATATATCAACATACAAGGTCTGTTACTGATCATACACACTTTGTGGACTGATACAGGGACAGAAGAGTGAAAGCTGTGTCAAATCAAAACCTCAAACTCACCAACCCGTTGGGAACAGACAGTAAAGTAACTCCACAGCAGAATGGAAATAAGACAAAACAGTGGTTGTCTACAATACTGTACTTAGGATGCAGTTTCCAGGTTGTGATGTCCTGACCCTAGAAGTGTAAGTTCTATGGTAGATGCCCACAATGAATTGTTAGTTACCTCCCTGAACAATTTAAGCTCTTAGCAGTTCTCAAATTCTTCCTGAGATTATTTATTCTCAGCTTCTATCAGCCATGTCGAGATCTGGATACAAACACATGGCATGAGATATTTTCCAGATATGCTGCATCTGATACGTTTGCCTGTGTCACCCATAGACAGTGGCACAGCCATCACTTGTATAAATATGCTGGTGACCCCACTGTGTCCCTCTGAAAATTATATCAAACATGATGCCAGTGAGATACTTTTTGACACGTTCTTTAAAAAGGGCAGTTAGTGTCTTTTTATGTCACACCAATGATTAACCATACTAAGAGTCAATCACATTGAAAAGGGATTTTGGTAATAAGTTGGGGGAGTTTTGTGTGAGAAATGTGAATTTTGGGTACGGGGCTGTTGAACCATTTGTATCCTGTGGCTTTTAAATCTTTGTACTTATTGATTTTGACAGCTGTCTCTGCCCACTATAGTGCTACATTGGTCTGTATTGAGGCAGTCTATTGCAACATAAATGTAATGACTATCAGAAATGTAAACACCTGAGGAAATTTTAAAATTAAACCCTGTGAGCTTTAATGATGGAAATGGTTCCTCTGAACTGGGCAATTTTGTACTTCGTATAAAGAGCTGCTGAAAAGTCTTTATGGGGACGTACCTGTTTCCTGCCTCAGCCTGACACTTTTCTTGTAAGTGGGAAAGTGCTTGAGAAACAGCCCTGTGTGCCCATCTCAAACCTTGATTGCAGTGGTCAGTATGGTCTTGCAGGTGCTACTGTCAGAACAGCTCTGAAGACCTGTGCTCTCCTACTTCGGTGAGTCTAGCTGCAGGTCTGTTTAGCTGCCCAGCTGCAGAAAACGAGTGAAACCATTTGAGGAAAAAATAACCATTAACCACAAGAAAACATGTCACTAAAACTTCTGATAGTAACCCCACAAATTCTTCAGTGCAGCATTTCAAAAAAGGTACACAGTACTGTAAAAGAGACTGATGAGTATATGACTAACAACCTTATGTAAATGAGTTTGTAGAAAAACTTTGCAACTGAGTAAGACCATAAGATGCTTGGCCTGATAGAATGAATAAGCCAAGCCAACAGCAGGCTAGTGTGTGGGCAGTGGCTGGAAGGAACTGTGGAACAAGCTGCTCAATGCAGACAGAGGTGAAGGAAGGGATGGACATAGGGGAGGAGTTGTGCTTATCTCCCCAAGTTATCGAAATGAGCAGAAAGTCCAAGATAATATCATCTGAAAGGAGCTGGATCAGTTTGTTGAGAGCAGAAAATATTTAAAAAAGATATAGTGAAGCAATGGATTAAAATGCTAGCGATATCATATTCTTGTCATAATACCCCCAGTTAGCCAATACCTGATGAGCAGTTGTAAAGCATGATGCAATGAAGCCAAGGGAAAAAAAGATAAAGAAATACACAGCATTTCTGAACAGCCTTGGAGACCTTTTCACCTGAAGCCATCTAAATTGCCTCATTGCAAATTACTGTTTGGATTTTGAGAAATCAGTTGAATTGTTAGATGTTGTTATTTTGACTGTTGTGGACAGAGCAATAATGCTTCCAGGTAATGTGGTATCCCAGACTCTGCAGTTTCCATTGATGGGCTCTGCTGTGCTTGTGTTGAGTTTGGGCAATTTACTTGTCAAAGAGAAATCAGTAGTAATGCTTTATTGTCATTCTACGACTGTTCAAGTGGTGGGACTAATCAGCATTTTAGGTTTCTAAGGTTCTCTTAAACAAAGCTGCAGCAAGAAAAGAAAATACATGGAAAGCTATTCTTGCCCAAAGAAAGTGCCCAGAGAATACATAAGAACATTCTGCTATAAAATTTCGTGTCAAGTTGTGCTCGGACTTTGGTGCCTGTTGCTCCAGCCTGTAGCCTGCAACAGCTGTCTGAGAAATAATTGTGTCTTGGTGCTCTGTAGAGTTCGTTCAGGCTTATCTTTCCAGGCTCTGTATAGAATCATAGAATAGTTTGGGTTGGAAGGTACCTTTAAAAGTCATCTAGTCCACCATCCCTGCAGTGAGCAGAGACATCTTCAACTAGATCAGGTTGCTCAGAACCCTGTGGTGGTTCCTATGTAAATCGTTATTTATTTAGGCTTTGACTCACAGAAGATTAGCTCTTAAGGCCTGAGTTATATTGCATCTTGAGGGATGAAAAACTGTATTGGCTTCCAGGTGCTGAAGCATAGGGCAGAAACTGTTTCATATAGCTTTGCTAATTTCCCTTACAAGACTAAAGATAAATGAAACTTAAAGTGTGATGTGGACCCACTGGTGAAAGAGGGGCAGGCCTTCCAGAGCAGGCTTCCAAGAGTTCTGGGCTTCACAGAGGTATTCATTTAGTGATCAACAAAAACCCGTGGAAGATTTTTCCTCTACCCTTCAAACTGGTATGTGTGGGATTTCTGTTTATACACATTAGTAGTCCTTTTGGAGTTTCAAAGACAGCCCACATATATAGCTGTCCCTGTGAACAACTACTTTCAGAATTGAGTTTTCATTTCATACTGCTTTGCTCCCCTAGAGAAGGGGAGTTTTCACCCACTTGCTCATTAGAGCACATACTGCTCACATAATGGCCAGTGCTTTCAAGTCTCTTTCCAGGCTGAAATAAGCAGCCCATGAGGCTGAGCTGGCCCCAGTGATTTGTCACTTTCCTCATGGAGCTATTTTGGCCTCTCCTTCGCCCTCTCTCTCTCATTATTTTTTTCTCCCCCCCCCCCGTTTTTTTGTGAAGAGAGTTGTTTATCTGCTCTTTGCAATTTATTAAAGACCATGAGCTGAAGAGTTGCTTTAAAATTACGTGAGCATGGAGAGAAGGCATGCTTGCCACAGTAGTAAGTGCAGATGGGCTACAGTAGTAGCTTGGTTTTAGGACAGGGAGTCAGCAAGTCCTGACAACTTTTTCACACTCCTTCCCTCTGAGGTACTGAATAAGTTACTTCCCTGCCTCAGTTTCTCTACCTGTAAAAACATAAGAACAATGTGATGATGATCATTTGTTTCCCCAAAAGGTGTTTGAGTGGATTAATTAGTTAATATCTTTAAAATGCTTTGAAGATTAAAAGTATAGTGTAGATATAGCCCTATTAAAAGTCTAGGACCAGACATTCATATTAATGAGAGTATTATTCTGGAAGTTCAGCACAACATGCAATATAAAAAAGTGCATTTATAAGTGGTGCAGTTAGTTAATATTCATGGCTTTGTTCTCAGCTTATGAGTCTGCAGTGAGAATGCAAAGATGGGAAAGAGAATAAGGGATTACTGTAGAACAGAGCAGAATACATGTTGTGAACTAACATAACAAGTCATTTTGCCACTATAAAACCAACTTCAGACAGCTGCAAGGATTTTCATGTACTGGAGCTGGAACAGGAGAAAAGGAACAGAGCTTGGTAGATCTGCTGCTATAATAATAATAATCCGTTTTCCCTTCCAGGCAAAGCCACAGGGCTAGATCTTGCTTGTTGTGGTGTTTAGTCACCTTTGCACTTTATCTTACCTGCAAATCTCAGGCTGGGAATCAAATTGCAGCCCTCCTCAACAGGTTAAGTCACTGTGATCCACCTTCTATTGTTGAGGAGTCATTGCTAAACCAAATGCAGGAGGAAAATTACCTGTCCTGGGGTGAAAATCAGAGGCAATGCTGTCCTTCCTTCTTGGGGAACCTAAAGGCGGTAAGGCAGGAGAACTCGGATTTATTTATTTTTTTACCTTTGGGAACCAAACCTGCTTTTTTTTTTCTTTCTTTCACAGCAATATTTCTTTGCGTGCCTTATGTATGGTCTGAAACCACTGCGACTTCTCTGCTTTCCCTGGAGTTAATATTTAATTCCTTCTTAAACATTAGCCTTGGCTAGAGTTGCTTTTGTAAAAGAGGGTTGCTGTGCTAATAACACTAATCATTTCCTTTGAAAAGCATGGGAACAATGTGGGGCACTGTACATGTCTGAAAAGTAAACTGTCTTTTAATGACACATGTTACTGTTTCACAACCCAAATATTTTTTTTTTGCTGTTTCTTCTGATGTTTACAAACTGTTCCTGCCCAAACTGCAATCCATGAATATTCTGTGGTGAACCCACCTCTTGTGCCTACACCTTTGTTGTGAAGCAAAGCAGTAAGGCAGAAAGATCAATGTCCTTTTGCTCTCACCAGTTCATGTGGTATTAAGTCAAGTGCAAGTCAAATATAAATATATATGTAGCTATAACTACCAGATGAATGGCACTTGGTACAAACATTTCTCAACCACCGGCATCAGGAAGAGAATTATTATTTTTTTTAATCAGGCACCAAAGGCTGCATGGTCAAATGCATTTTAGCCATTTCCGCAGAGGTGCATGCGTGGGTATGGTGCCCTTCAGGTGGGAGCCCCACTGGATTCATTTCCCACGTGGTTCATGGGCATTCAGGGACTGTGGGCAGCAGGGGATAGAAGAAGAGGAGAAACTGTTTCCAGACACTCAAGGTGGACAGAGCTCTGCAGGAAGCAGGTTGCTAGAGGAGGATTGGGCTAGGCTGTGGCCTGAAAGCCTCAGCTGAGTGGTGTGAGGCAGCCAGTGGTGCAAGGCTTCAATGTGGAGCATTGGCCCACAGCTGGAAAAGCCTTTTCCCCCTTGTCTCCCACTCAAAGTTTAGCTATCCTCCTTATTCAAAGTATGAGACAATGTCAATTTTGATTCCTTTTTTTCTCCTTGTAGAGGAGTAAGGCTCCTCTATAAAAGCAGCATTTTAGGTAATTAGTGGACATTAAAAGAATGAAAATATTTTCCCCTTCAATAAACAATCTAAATATCAGCACATTAACTCTTGCGTTATTTCAAGGATCAGTTCTGAAACCAAGACAATGAAAGTGAAACCCAGGCAGGGAAGGTATTTTATGCTGGCTGTGTTGGGGAGGGACTCTGCATTGGGGAGGTGAGTGCAGCACAGGGAGCCAGGCTTGGTGTCTGCCCTGTGAAAGTCAAAGCCGTCTGGGGAGCTTTAGGACAAAGGAGGAGAGTGGCAGATTTAATGACGTTTTGGCTTTATGTTGCTATGAACAGGAGCGGAGGAATTTGGAGCAGCGTCCTCAGGATCCAGACCCAGTAACAGTTGCTGTGTTGGTTGCTGCTGGCAAGTAGATGATTGAAATCATCTGTGCCAACATAACCACTTGCACCATCCTGGGCACTCGTGCCTTGGGCCATGATGGCAGAGCTATGAGAAGTGCCAGAACCAGTGCTCAGTGCTCTCACCACCCAGAGTTGCAGGGCCCCATCTCTCTTGCATGCTGCTGCTTCCACCAATGCTCCTGGCTGAGCAAGGGTGGCAGCAGCATGGGACCAGAGAAGACACTGAAGACTGAAGGAGGTGCTACCAGGGTGGGCAAGGAGAAAGATATATGGTGGCCTGACAAAATTTTTGATGTAACTGCTGTGTGGGAATTTATTGTCAAGGAAGGCGTGTACATTGTAGCCATGTGTCCTTGCTGGATGTTGACAAGGGATCCCTAGACTCCACCAGGGCCTCCCATGGGAAGCCATTAAATCCATGTATTCTGGGTTATTTCTTCTCTAGGGGGATGATTGAGCACCTCATCAGTGCTGCAGTTTCAGAGACCTCTTGGCTGCCCATGAATCTTTCCAACGCCATCCACATGGAGAGTGTTTTTCAGTGAGGAAGAGTGGGGTCACTGCCTGGGCTGATCAGGAGCTGAGAAAGAAGATGACCTCTTCCAGGAGAGGAGGTCTTGAGGACATGGAGGTGAGGTAGAAAAAGGTATTCTGGGTGGTAGCAGAAATATGAGGAGCTCTTTCTGGACACCTATGGCTGGTGTTAGTTCTGCTCTTCTTGCTGGCACTGTTCTGAGTACAGTTAGTGCAGGCTTTCAGCCCTTCATTGATGCAGTTAAATTCTCCTAGATACCTTTTCTGCAGGGCAGGAATTGTCCTAATTATTTTGTGGTTCTGGCAAAATCAATTTTTGTTGCTATTCCCCTTACATTTGCATAGTAAGCCATGCTGACCAGTCAGCAGCTCTGCAGAAAGCATCCCAGAAATGTTGCCCCTCCAGTTCTGCCAGCCTGGGTGACTGCCCAGTTTATCTTCTTGGATGTGCTGGCCCCACTGAACTCTCCCATGCTCCTCTTCAACTTTCAGGAGTCTTAGGAACAGAAGATATCTTGGAGCAAAGGACTTGTTCAGGAGGTTGGTGCATACTGTTTAGCAGGATAAGAGGGAACAGAAAGCCAGGCCATTGTATATTTCAAAAAAGGAGAAGAAAAGGTTGAAACTTCCTTCTCCAAAGAAGCCCTGAAGCTGAGGCTCTGCTTTGCTCTCTTCTCCTCCTTCTACCCTGTGAAATTCATACCAGTCCAACAAGCTCCTTCACTCCTTACCCTTTACTTCCTGGAAAACAAAGACAGGCAGAACTGGAAAGGACCTCTTGGGTTAATGAGCCTGGGCACTCCTGTCTCAGCAAGCATGTTGCACTTGTGTGATCCCTTTCTTAAATTTGTGAGGTTTCTTCTAAAAGCCAAATATGTTTTTTTGAAGCCAGAACCCTCCAGAGAAGCCATTGGACTGGAGTCATAACTAGTACATTTCTTATAATTTGTAGCTTAAAAAAAATAAAACTGCCCAGCTGACATGTCCTGCAGTTTCATGCAATGTCCTGCAGTTTCTTCTGCCCGACAGAGGTAGCCCTGCTATCCTTCAGCCTTCAGAAGCTGCTTCACCGTGCACCCAGCTGAACCCAGTGCCTGGGTGGCCCTCACTCCCTGTGGCTGCCACCCGGCTGGGCTGACCCCCTGCCTGGCCCAACTCCACCATCACTGACTCCACCAGCCCTCTGCCTTGACAGGCTTCCCCTTGACCCAGACCAACCTGGTGTGCAGAGTAGAAAGATGTGGAAATGTTGTTGATGAGACTGGCATAAGAAAGCATTGCAAAAAGGAGTGGTATTCATAGGAGGCCGAGGTAGGTAGAAGATGGGGGGCTGCTTTACCTATCAGACACCACCTCTGCAGGATGTGCAGAGCTAAAACGAGTCAGAAATAGGAAAGAAATAGGAAATTGGAATGGAAATAAGGGTGGGCGGGCCTGAAACTGAGCCTTGGGGAAGAGAGGGCAGGCTGTCGTTTATCAGGAGAGGACAAGAGGAACTGCAAGCCAAAGGGCGGCACAGTGAAATGGGTAGGCAAGGAGAAGGATTTTGACAGTTAAACCGATGTGTTAATGCGCTGACAGATACATCGCTGTCGTACAGTGAGCTCTGTCTGTGTTCGGCGGCAGGTATGAGATGACTGTGCACCCTGCAATGCCGAAGCATAAACTTCTCTCTTTCTTTGTATAAAAGCTCCAAGAATATCCCAAACAGAAGACCCTGCATTTCAGATTTCTCTGTTTAGTCTGTGTGCTATAATTTAATCTCATATGGCAAAATATTTGTAAGCACACATTTGTTTTGTCATGTGTGTGTTTTACTTCTGAGCTGAAGCAGAATTAGCATCACGCTTGTGACGGTCTTTCTTTAAAAGACAGAAAAACGGCCTCCTCTCCAGCACTGGCCTGATCTTTTGCTAATCTACCGCGATCAAGTTTTATGACCCGGGGTCACACTAATCCCCAGTGGTCATGTAGTTACTATAGTTTCACTGATAGAACAAGGTTTACGCACTGCAAAGCGATGCAATGTCTGTTTTTGGCCGGGGTAATTCTGGATGGCTGCGCGGGCCCCGCTCCGACCTCTCGGCCTCCTTTGTAAATAGATTCGGTGACTCTTTGAACCGAGCAATGCCCCTTTTCCGCTCATTCAGTTCTTTCTTCTTTGCTTACAGGCTTCTCAGAGGGAGGTTTAGTGTGGTTCTGGACTTAATGTGACTTTGGATTTTGAAGTTGCATGTTAAAAAGATAGAAAGAGGGAAAGAAAAAAGTTTGCTCAGATTTTGTCTCCTGCTTCATAAAAATTTGTGTTGCTCTTGACTTGTGGGTAAGTAATCTTCCTAGGACAAAGGTTACAGTAAAAATGCAAAACCACGTAACAATCAAACTTTATGGATTCAGCTGATGGACTGCGTGTGCGGATACCAATAGTTCAGCACTGTCTCAAAAGCTAGACTTCTGCTTTTTTTCCTTCCCAGATAACCTTCTTGTACCTCAGTTTCACCATGTGTCAGATAGGAATAATGACAATTTTTACTTTATAAATCACCAGTGATTCTTAAAAGACAGGATAATACCATATTAATTAGTTTGGGGCAAGGCAAGATAAAGCCTCAGAGATTCCTATCTGCTGGGCTTATCTTCTAACTAACTGATATGCTATGAGTCTGTTTGTTTGTTTGTTTGATGCTTGTGAACAGTAAAACTCCATCAAAAATTGTGATATTGCTTACATAAATGCTGCCATGGCTCTGCTGGTGACAGTCTATTATTTATTAGAAACCCAGAGAACTAGAGTTCAGTTTAAATTGTGTTGATTTCTTGATCCATTGCTTTAAATTTATGTTTAAATTTAAATTCATTGATTCAAATTGCACTGAGAAAATAAGTATTCTCAGCTGGTGTGCCATTTCCTTGTGTGCCTCTTACCCATGGGAGGAAGAGCTGAAGGGCTTGGTGTGGAGCAATGCAGGAGTGGTATGATGCCTGACTACTTAACATGAAGGTGCTGCTCGGTTCTGGGCAGGATTTTGGCGCATGCACATTCCCACCTTCCACTTCTGCTCTGGGACCTGTGGAGGGAGTAGCTGGGTGATGCGTCCTCCTGTTTTGTCTGCCCTGCAACTGGGGGACGTTGGCCTCCAGAAATGTCAGCCCATGTCAAGCTGCTTTCAGCAGCTCTAAATTTGCTAATGGCGTTAATTCGCTTTAAATGCTTTTCCCCTTTCAGAGTCTCTGCCCTTTGTCAATGGGATGTGACTGGCCTCCTTTTGAGTTTGAAATGTGGAAACCTTTCTGTTCACTTGCCAGACAAGCTCTACCTTGGATGTAGCAAATGCAGTTTGATATCTCCAGTAGACTGTCTCCTCTCTGTGCCTCTTATCCTGTAAACCCTTCTCAACCTGGAGGCAAAAACTGAAATGTCACAAAGTAGGCAGCTGCTTCTTCCTAAAACACCTGTGAGTCATTTCCCAGTGGGCATGAAGATGAAGATAACCTGGAAGGCTTGCAGGGACAGGCTCCATTCATCACCTCGCAGTTCCTTGCTAATCTGTTTTAACCCTCCCAGATAGTTTTTTCATCAGTTGTACGTAACATTTCAAACTTCATGTCAGCCAGGAGGACCACAGTGACCACTGGATACAGGAGGAAGCTGGGGTTCAGTAACATCTGATCTGAATCTTAGTGGCGTGCGTTCAATATGTTTGTGAGCTTTGATTTCAGTAAATAATGACAACTATTCTTATTTCCATTATTGTGAAAGCAGCTACTGACACTGTGTATTGGACCCCTGCCAGTCCACAAAATGATATTGTTGTATGTTGTCACCTCAGTGATGCAGAGTTACCTTTCAATAATAATTACACAACACTAACCGTGATACAGAGATAATTGCTAAATTATTTTTAATATCTTGGGAAAAGCTCCATAATTGCCCTAGATGTAACAGAAATATGCTGTTTGTCTAGAAGAAGAAAGGACCATTTACAAAGAGATTCTGCCCCCCTCCCCTCTGCCTTTTTTTAAATTAAATATAGCATCTTCTGTAATCCAGCTAAATGAGGGTGATGTACTGGTTGATGGGGAAGAAACCATTGCAAGTTGTAGTCCTATAAGTTCAACATGAGCTGATGTGCAGCTTTAGAGGCAAAAGCCTATTTGCTGAGTATTAATATAACAAGCCCTGCTCTTTTGTTTTAGTATTTTGTAGCTGAGCCGTCTGCTGGAGAGAGTGAAAAGAATTTAGGCAAAAGAATAAAAAAGGCTGGATTGCTTAACTATGAAGCAGGGCCAGGCTGATATAAGATGCCGCTGCCTATTGTATCTCCAGGCCGCAGCACCAGGCTGAGGATGAGGTAAGCTACAGTTTGCTTCATTTCATGGGGCTTGAGGGTTTCTGGTTTATAGCTGTGTTCTACCCACAGAAAATTCTCTCATGTTGCTCATATTTCTTTTCCCTATGTCCTTGTATTGTCAAACACACCCATATAATTAAATAGCAGAAAAAAACACACTTTTTTTTTTTTTGGTGCATTTGAGGTTGTGGGGGTGCATGCTTGCTCACATTTTTCAATTACTTGTGATAACCACAAAGGCTAGAGATGTATTTGTTTAGAAGTGATCCATTCGTACCCACCTCCCCACCTCCCAAATGAAAACTGAGTAGCTCACCTCATCATCTGGTTGGATGGTTTTAAGAAAATCCTGGAATAACATGAGAATTACTAAAACTGGGTAGTGAAAATGGGGTTTGCACTCAAGTTCATGACAAACCACCTGTATCTTGGTGTGAAGGCCCTGACAAGCAATAATGCCAATGGCTTGTAAAGCCTGCAAGATGGTTTAAAAATGTTCTTACATGAAGTAAAATAGAAGCAGGAATATTTTTCAAAGATTTTTTTTTTTTAATCTTGCATTGCATTATTACTCTCTCTGAGTAGGTACTGTGCACAAAGACTGAACTAAAGGCTTGGTGTTTTGTTCAAATGTTTTCACTTAACTGTTAAATAGTTATTTGATATATAGTTCCCCATATAATTTGTATCCTTCGTTAATGCACTCAGGAGGACGTGTATCAACAGAGGAAGTACATTATAAGCCTATTAGCTGTTTATTTCTAAAGAGACCTAATTTTTTCTTGATGTTTATTTCGTAAGTAAGAATTACTGTGCAAAACAGAGTCATTGTAAATAAAAGCAAATACTCTCAAGAACAAGTAAAATGACAAAATGTGGACATCATTCCTCTTTAACTCTTCCGCTTTAGTCATAAACCTAAAGATACATTTACATATTAACTTCATAGTTTGTATGTTTGGGAAATGTGTATAGTAAATCAGTTATTCAAATTAATAAATTAAATTACAGTAGATTTGATCTCTTAATTCTCTACAGTTTTTTCTGTTTTAAAGCTCAATTTAATTTTCTTCAACACTAGTGTCTTTGGAATGCATTGCAATGTGGCCTCAAATATTTTATGAAATAAGCCATGATTTTACCTCCTAACATATATGAGCATGCCATTCCCAACTAAATGTACTCATTTATCGCAGAAAGAGTTGCATTAAAGGTTAATATCATCAATACTTTGTGCTAAAGTAAATTGCAAAGGTTTACTATTTATTTAGATCTATTTTGTTGCATTATTATTTAAGAAGGGAACATAATATCATACCTGTCCACATAGGAATAAAAGGCAGATGTTTTTTGTTTGTTTGTTTTGTTGTTTTTTAGAAAAAAGATTGAAGATTTATCAACACAATAGTAAGTATTGCTGCCCACTACTGGAAGATATGGTTTTTCCATCATCCGAATGGTTCTGGATTGAAAGACTTGGAAGATATATTGACTAAAAATAAGATTTTAAAACTCAGAAATGATTGCTGTAGCTATTGTAGCCTTCTTCTGTATACAGAAACTCGGTCCACTTTTGTACAGCCACTAACAAAGACTTTCAGATAGGCTGTGATTTCCTAGATCAGCACAGCTTATCTCAGAGTAGTTTGTCCAGTTGACAAAGCTATGAAACTGTCTCAGGCATTCTTTCAGACTAAACGTAGGCTTGCAGACAACAGTGAATCTGATGATATTCATAAATATTCTCTTTTTGCCTCCCTTTCCCTCCTGAATTAGAGAGGTCTTGGGGGAAGGGCAACGGGAAGCATGAAACACAGGAAGAAGCAACTGAACAATGTCTGAATATAAGTAAATTTCTAACACTGCTTGTGTTTTGTCTTTTTTAAAAAAGTTTCAAATCATGCATCAACAAGATAGCCATTAAAATGAGCTGTAACAAATATAAGAATTGTATGATGAAGGGTAATCACAATTTACAAAGCACCTGCTGTGTGGGAGGGTGAAGGAAGGGGATAAAATTTCATTGGTGATGAGACTTTCAATTTATTTTGCAAAAATTAATATGGGAGAGTTATGAAACATTAGGAAGTTCATTAAATAATAATTGATGTTAATAAAATAGAAATAATCACGTATTACTGTTTTTTATCTAAAGGGTGTTTCTGAAAGATGGACCCAATTTCAATTGAAGGTCCATTACAAATGGGTCATCTTTTTGAAACACCCTGTATATTACCTGTGAGAGTTTTCTATAAGCATGTAAGCTGATCTACAAGATACAGGGATCTCTTGCTAATTAGTTGCTCAAAGCCACTGCTTGTGACTCTAAACAACACGTGGACCACTTTTAGAGTGCTGTGCAGTAAACCATTACTATTGTTAGTCTCTAGGCAGGCCATGCCCTGGCATTATCACTTATTTTTTTCGTATGGTCTGCTATGGAAACCTTCCTTTATAATATGAATCATGATCTACTGTTAAGAATGTCCTGAAAATTCACTTTTGTCAGCTGAAAGCACCCTGTCTGGCAGCAGCACAGAAAACACCCAACCACAGTCACTGCATTAGATCAAGGCCCAGTTGCATAATGGTAAGGTTTTCTGCAAAAGAATAGCAGATATTTGCAGGACAGCAGCTTACTGCTTTCTTCCAGCAACACCTCACTAACGTGCAGATAGTGTGGCAGTGCATACCTGAGAGGATGCTTGGGACTTGAGGCAAACTGGAGAATGTTTAAAGACTCTTAAGGCTCTTGACCATCTCATCTTTTGCTTGGATGCTTTCACAGCTTCAAAATGATGTTGTGCAGCAGTTGCAGTCAGACAAGGATGGCCCTGTGAGAGGGCTTAATATACTACACACAGCTGTGTTAGCTTGCAGGTTTGGCAGCCACCTATAGAGGTAGTAGGTCCAGAATGTGGCACAATCAAACATCTAAGTTTAAAAGATGGACCACCAGTGGTGATCCTATACTTTAAAATTGTTGGTAGGGTAAAAACCTGCTCTATTGATCTCAGGATATCACTCATTAATTGCAGAAATCTACTTTTGGAGAATTGTGTGCCCAAGCAGAGGAGGAGGAGAAATCAAGAGTGGTTGGTGGTATCTTGCAGTACATTGTCCATTCCAAGATTATCAGGGTGCACTTTCCATTTCATTCCAAACTTCCCTCCTCTATACAGCCTCCTGCTGATACCCTCTAATGACATCAGTCATGGTAGGTTTTCTTGTGAGCAACTGAGCTTTTGTATTTCACCCCCCTGTTTCATGTTGAAGTATGTAAAAGCTAAAGGAACATGTGAAGGAATTATGCAAGACCATGAGGACAGACGGGAACTTCCCTTGGAAACTGTGAGAATCTCCGAGGCACAGCAGGTGTACTGTAACAAGGCTTGCAGGTCATGAGTTCTTCTCAACAGTTCTTCTATAGTTAAACTGACAGTTACTGTGTGAAAAGGTGCAGACATCAGTACTCTTTCGGTTACCGATGATCCTAAATGCATGCTTCTGTTCGCCTTGACTCTTGCAGAAATACAGTCAACATGCAGATACATGTGTGATGTGTGCTGTACTTGGCATTGCTGTACGAGCTAGGCTCTGCATCTGCAGTCTGTCCTGCAGCATAATTCAAGTCTGTGATGCTTTCTGCTGAGCCCCTTGGCTCATTCCTCTTGTTTGTGTTCGCTGTAAAACTATCTAAGGAACTTCTGTGAGATGAGGTTCATGGCGTGGGCTTTGCTCTTCTCCACTCCCACTTCTGGGTGCTCCGGAGGTTCTGATCAAATTCCAGGTTTGCTGCAGCACAGAGACGTTATCAAGAGAAAGCATGCTGTATGCAAAGCATGTTGAAGTGCCCTCTTATGAAATGAGGTTTGACTTTCTGTGATATCAAAAAGAACATTAAACCAGAATTTAATATATCCTGGGAAATCACATTTCACAATCTAATGCCTGGGGCCCTTTTCTTTTTAATATGAGGATCAGAATGCTGATCTCTCTCATGGTTTGCCTAAACATTTTATGTTAAATGACAGTAAGTTAATAAGTACAAAATAGTGGGTGGCTAACTACCATTTAGCAGGCTAACACTTTGTCTAAATGGGAAAGCTCTTGGTATAAGATAAGGAGTAAATTTAAAATAGTAAAGCTAAATCAGTGTAGCCACATCTTGTAGACACTGCTGTTTTGGTATTAATCTAGACGGGGTTCTTTTAGCTTACTATTTATGAAGGATTTTTAATTGAATAGTGAGTCTTATCCTGCCTTACCATGGAACAAAAGGCTATCCACGTGAGGGAGTTGTGTTAATGCATCTCTAGCTGCTCAGCCATCTTGGTAGGATTGTTTAAAGCCTTTGAGGCAAGGAGAGCTACTGGAACTGTTGCCAAGTGACTTAGTGAAAAGAAAAAAGCTGACACGTGCTAAATGTGCAGTGACTCCTCCGATAACACGTGATAGCGTGGAACAATGGAGTGGGCAAACTCGATAAGCATTTGCAGTAGCTTTGCACTGAGGGAAAGGAGCTACGATAGCCACGCAGAAAGCAGTTTGTCATAGCCTGATGAAATGGCAACTTTTGTGAAATGAAAGGAGGGGAGTAGATGCCTTCCACCCGAGCCAGTAGTGGGCTGCTAAAGCCAGGGAAGATTTATCACCCTGGGACACTGCTGCAAAAGCTACTGTGAGCATCTGCCTGCTCCTCCTGCAAGAGTAATGGTAACAATGGTAGTAAGATAATGTCAGACAACGGTGATGTTAGTATAAATACTAATATGGCTGTTTCTAAGAGCCTTTTGAAATGCCAGTAAAAGCGCTCTTGTAAAAGAGTTTATACTATAGTTGCCCTTATTAGGAGAATGTAGCATCTCCCGTGGTCATACAACATGACTGTACATCACCTTTTCTCTGATGACGCTATATGGGATTGATAATTATTCACATACTTTGCTTAGATATGAACCACGCAATCCTGCATATCCTAGCTGTCAGGTACAGTTAAGTCTTCTGAGTGGTTTCTTTAAGGAGAAAAAAAATGGATGATGAAGTTGAGTATGACTGGGATTCAAACAGTTTACAAACAATACTTATAAATCCCTGAATATGTTGTGTATCAATTAGTAGGAGAAAGTTTCTTGACTTTCTAGCTAAGCCTGGTCTCCAGCGATCTCTTAGTTTTTTCCCAAAGTGTTGCCACACATCCTTCCCTGCTGTCTATTGATTACTGTGCTTTGCTGGTTACTTTCTCATACATGCAAGGCTCCAGTAAACAGCATGCAGCCTCCAGCTTTGCTCTTTTCCACCTGACACACATAATGTTTGCATTTAAATCCCATGGAAAACTCCTCAGGCTGTGCCTGGCTTGATTCCTATTTGTGACTTTTTCACAGAATGTTTTGCTGGCAGTTCCTATCACCTGAGTTTCATTAGGTGGTTTAACTGCTTTATCTGTAGTGGCACTGCAATCACCAGCTTCAGTGAGTATACCAGCCATGAGCTAGCATGGCCTAACTGCTCAAGGTGAGGAGAGGCGAATAATCCAGGCCATGGAAACACTTGAAGGCCTTTCCTAGACTAGTCAGAGAAATGTGATGTCCTTGATTAGGGTTATGGCAATCATATGATCATATGGGAGCTGATCTTTTACAGAGACTCCCTTGTAACAGTATGCAACCATTTTAAAATTTGCCAGAGCATACCAGTAGTGTTCATGGGTATGAAAGTAAAGGAGCATGTAGGAAACTTTCAAATTCTCTGCACTGTATTGTGGGGTGAAATCAAAAGGTCCAGTGCAGTTTCATATCTAGTCCTGAGAGAAATTTTACTATCTCAGTGGGACTCTTTTCAGAAAAAGAAACTTCGATCTGCTGTGGCATATGTACAGATGAATTATAGAAAGATTGTGATATCGGAGTGCTGCAAGGATGAATGCCCATGCCATAGTGCTGTGTCTTAGCTGACTCTGCAACTCACATCGGGAGGTTAAAAGAAAATGTTGCATTATAAAAAGCAAACTAATACATTTTCCATATCTTTTTTTCTTTTCAAACTGCCTCAAGAAGGTCTAAATTATATGAAGTTGGCAGGTTCAAGTGTGACTCAACTCATTGTTTTCATTCTCTCCTTTTGGCAGCCTTCAGTAATTCCAGATGTTATTTCTCTAACCACATGGAAAAAATTCTTATTAAAAAAAGCAGGGTTAGGGGGGTGGGGGAGAGAGAGAGGGAGAGAAACTGTTTTCCTGCATTCGGTACATTTTTAAAGCTATGATGATATTGCGTAGACAGTGCTCATGTGCAGCAGGCGCTAAGGCTAGCTGGAGGCATGCCCAGGAGGAGACAGCCCCAAGATAAAAGGCCCTGTGTTATAGGGGAGAAATGAGAAGAAATCCAAAAGCAGCTAGTTAGTTTGATAAAATGGTGTTCTGTCATTCTAGGACTCATTTGTTGGGAATTGTAAGGGCAGGCCAAATTGGGAATTTACCCTGAACCTACTATGCTGAGGAAACTTGCAGAACTATAGAATCATGTCAAGGAGAGAGAATAAATGTTTTTCTTGCACTGTGACCATGGGGGAATATATAGTAAACTCATAAATAATGCCTTGCTCTGAACAGATAAAGGATTTGTGTCTGTTTGGATGGTGTGCTTTTAGAACACATGGATCCATTTACTTTGCTTGGTTCACGTAGCATTGCTCACCTAGTACAGCTTAGGAAGAAATGGAGAAAGCACTTCCTAATTTAATATATAATATAGGCTCGTGTGTGTGTTGTGATGGCACTGCTTTACAAGGTGGGTCCAGCCTCTCCTTCTGCAATTGTGAAGTCTCCTTCAGGATCCAAGAATCCCAAAGTTCTGAATCAAGCCACCCCTGTGCTAGAGGGGCTAAAGGGCAACCCCTTTCTGCAGTTCCTAGCCCAAGGTAAAAACAAAAGTGGTGGACTGAATCACATAGCAATAGTGCCTCTTGACAACATGGGATGATCCTCGGCTGAGCAAAGCTGAGCTCCCAAGCTCATGTCCCACCAGGAGAGAGCCCATATGGCGTGTTTACAGCCCCCCCCTCTGGACCCAAGCTGCACCTTGTACCATCATCAGTGGCTTGCCTTTCCAACCCAGAAGGATGCTTGAGGGCATAAGCACGTAAGCTTGGGACCCTTCAAATTTAAGAAAATAATAAAGAGTGCATAGAAGATCACCCACTCTCTCCGAGCTATCATTCAGAGTACCAAATCTTATTAATAAAAGCTGGTCCCATGAATACATGTATAGCAGAAGGCTCAGAACAAAGCACACAGGAGGAAAAAGCAATGTGCTTTTGAGAACTGTGAGGTTTTCCCTCTTAAATGCAGCTTTTACATAAAAGACCTCATTGACACCTCCTTATAAGACCAAGTTTTGGAGTTTTCTCACTTTTAGGGGAAAAAAGAAAACCCTTTCAGTGTTCAAAGAAAGGCCAGCCTGCATCTAATTGGTTGGCATTTTTGGCTAATGCTGTCCCCCCCCCCCCCCCCCCCCCCAAAGGGCACAAGATGCAGCAAAATAGCATGGTGCTAGCAAAAAAGAGAAGGGTTTTCTATCTGTAGGTGGCTCAGTACTGAGAGTCCAGAGAGGGGAAAAAAATGCTCTGTTACGTTGCTGTTGGTAGAAGTGAGAAGTGTTACTGGAAAATATTTTGTTTTGGGATTAGTTGGTGGTAAGCCATGACTAATACTCATTGTGCCAATACGTGCCTGTGTTTGGGTTACCAGGTCCCCCTCCTGCCCTCTTGCTTGTTTTATATAGCTGATGGAGCCTGCTAAAACTTGTCCTGTAAGGTCTTTAGTGCAGGGACTACTTCTTCAATATTGTTTGTGCATTGCTTAGTGCAGTGGGGGCTCTGGCTCAAGACTAAAGGCTCAAGACTAATGCCCAAGCATTATGATAGCAAAAATAGTAAATTCAGTAGTGGTTCTTGGTTGTGCTGACCTTTGCAGCATCTGGGTCACTTCGGTTTTGGGACTCTGGGGACCCAGAGCTGATGTTGTGTTTCATTCAGGGAGTGGAAGCCAAGACTCCAGCCATGTTCATTGTGAAGTTTTCAAAATGGAAAACAATTGTTGATTCAAGTCCAAGACATTTTCTGGTTCTGGTAATCTTCTGTTCAGCATGATCACAATTAAATACATTCAGTATTGGTTTCAGGGGCTTAGTGGGATGTATTGTGTTAGAAGCAAGAGAAAACAATGCATTTGTTACTGGGTTTTGTTTTATTTTAGTCATTTACTCACTTGGGGTTCTCTGGTTTTGTGGATAACCCTGAGGATATCATTGCAAAGCTAGCAGTGATTGCTTTACTTTTCAGTAAAAATAAAAATGCGAACAAGGCCACACGTAGCTTTTCTCTCCTTCAGGTATTCCAGAAAGAACTTCCCCTCCTAGACTCCATCTGGCAAATTAACAAAAATCTGTGTCCCCAGATGATCAGTGATAAGACACTATGCTGGGAAGTGATGTGATGATGCAATTGCTAACAGCTAAGAAGTGCTTGTTCTACCACTGACTCTTGGTGACCTACGCTGGACCAAATTCAGACAGGACTGCTGCAGTCAACAGCAGCTGCAAAGTCATAACAGCATACGTTTTCCAGAGCATATAAAAGCCTGCTGGAAGGATTCACCCAAAACAAAAGGAAACATACTTGGCAACATTGCCTCTAGCTTGGGTTATTTCCTTCTGTGTATTGTAGGGAGAGGACACAAGAACTATGCTGCTTGAAAGGAAGATCTAAAGAAGCAAGTGTCCTTATGGAAAGGATTGATTTGTTGTTCTGTTCCCAGGGCACTGTTTAAAAGAGGTGTTTGTATACCTTGGTGATGTAAGTTAAAATAAACCATTAAACATTCTGGGTTTTCAAATGCCTGTTGCATGAGGCAAGGTAGGGAATACATGGAGGAAGTCAAATGTGTCTATCAAAATACTGGACCAACCGGCCAGGCAAAAGCTGACAATATTGTTGCTGACAGTTTTTTTTTTTCTTGCAGGTCCAGAAAATCTTTATGGATATCTTACACCATGAGGTGTTAGGCAAATGTTCAAGCTTTACTGAGTTCCCACCATTTTATAAAATCTTTTCTAGAGGGAAGTTTCAGAAAAAAGACTCCAGTTTTGTGTCCTTGTTGGCTGGCTGACATCTGTTAAAGAGTAAGTGTTTGGTGTACTGTGATTCATCCTGGTTCTCTGTACTTGGTTTGTAGATAGCTGTTTGCTTCAATAGTGATCCAGAAGAATCACCATTTGGTGATTAATGACTGATGCTTTTAAAAAAAGTAGCTGTCCATCATTTTTCTGCTTCATCACCAAGTACTAGCAAAGTCTAATGTCTCTTTCTTGTGTGTAAAATAGCTGTAGGCAGCAGCTCCTCAACTAGACAAATGGTTTGACTAGGGAACAAGGTTTTATAATTTGCAGGATATGGCAAACTTTTTGTGTCTCTCATTCATGGTGTAGTGATAAAGACAATGCCAATATGTCACTTCTGAATTAAGGGTAAATAGGCTATGTGCTATCTTTAGGCTGTGATTAGACTCATTATAAAAATCAATACAGTTTTACTTAAAACCGTGAAGTCTTCTCCTAACCACTAAGATTTTTCTTAAGAGGGAAGAGCTGAGTGTACTTGGTTGTTCACCCGCAGGGGAAGCTGTTATAATTTATAGGTGAAGAGGTAGAAGGATCACTAGTGCCAAGTACAGAACAGATATTCAGTTGGGTAGCATGGAGCCTGAAGGTCCCTGAGGCCTGTGGCAAATCAGTCTATCAAATGGGACAGGACTCTATTTTGATCCTTCATGTAGCTCTCCTTACTACTTGTATATGTGGAATGCTGATCCCCATCACAAAGTGGAAGGACCATAAGGAAGATGGAGTCATTGAGAAAGTAAGTGCTAAGTACATTTTTGCAAGGGATAAAGGCAGAATGTATTCAGTTTATACAAAAACATTAGAGGGAGATGATTGGCCCTTTGAAAACCTCTTAAAGGCTTCCTAATGCAAATGGTGGAC